>CM045904.1:15721648-15811782 GCA_025169955.1 Salix arbutifolia | reverse complement strand
GGGGCTAGTCGACTCGGGATCAATATGTCCCAAAATCGAAGGGTAATAACCCCTCTAAAAAGCCAATCCAATCATGTTGGAGGGAAAAGGCTATTACCCATAAAATTGAAGGCTAATACCAACTAAAAACCGCTTCGATATGACAAGACCAACGTGGTCAAAAATCTAAGGCTAACAACCACTAAAATGGGGCTAGTCGACTCGGTTTCAATATTTCCTAAAATCGAAGGCTAATAGCCCCTCTAAGAAGCCAGTTCAATCATGTTTCACGGAAAAGGCTATTACCCATAAAATTGAAGGCTAATACCAACTAAACAGGGCTTGGATATGACAAGACCAACCAGGTCAGAAATCTAAGGCTAATACCCAATGAAATGGGGCTAGTCGACTCGGGATCAATATGTCCCAAAATCGAAGGGTAATAACCCCTCTAAAAGCCATCCAATCATGTTGGAGGGAAAAGGCTATTACCCATTAAATTGAAGGCTAATACAAGCTAAAAGGGCTTGGATATGACAAGACCAACCAGGTCAGAAATCTAAGGCTAATACCCAATGAAATGGGGCTAGTCGACTCGGGATCAATATGTCCCAAAATCGAAGGGTAATAACCCCTCTAAAAAGCCAATCCAATCATGTTGGAGGGAAAAGGCTATTACCCATAAAATTGAAGGCTAATACCAACTAAACAGGGCTTGGATATGACAAGACCAACCAGGTCAGAAATCTAAGGCTAATACCCAATGAAATGGGGCTAGTCGACTCGGGATCAATATGTCCCAAAATCGAAGGGTAATAACCCCTCTAAAAAGCCAATCCAATCATGTTGGAGGGAAAAGGCTATTACCCATAAAATTGAAGGCTAATACCAACTAAAAACCGCTTCGATATGACAAGACCAACGTGGTCAAAAATCTAAGGCTAATAACCACTAAAATGGGGCTAGTCGACTCGGATCAATATGTCGCAAAATCGAAGGCTAATACCCCCTCTAAGAAGCCAGTTCAATCATGTTTGAGGGAAAAGGCTATTACCCATAAAATTGAAGGCTAATACCAACTAAAAACGGCTTGGATATGACAAGACCAACCAGGTCAGAAATCTAAGGCTAATACCCAATGAAATGGGGCTAGTCGACTCGGGATCAATATGTCCCAAAATCGAAGGGTAATAACCCCTCTAAAAAGCCAATCCAATCATGTTGGAGGGAAAAGGCTATTACCCATAAAATTGAAGGCTAATACCAACTAAACAGGGCTTGGATATGACAAGACCAACCAGGTCAGAAATCTAAGGCTAATACCCAATGAAATGGGGCTAGTCGACTCGGGATCAATATGTCCCAAAATCGAAGGGTAATAACCCCTCTAAAAAGCCAATCCAATCATGTTGGAGGGAAAAGGCTATTACCCATAAAATTGAAGGCTAATACCAACTAAAAACAGGGCTTGGATATGACAAGACCAACAGGTCAGAAATCTAAGGCTAATACCCACTGAAATGGGGCTAGTCGACTCGGGATCAATATGTCCCAAAATCGAAGGGTAATAACCCCTCTAAAAGCCATCAATCATGTTGGAGGGAAAAGGCTATTACCCATAAAATTGAAGGCTAATACCAACTAAAAACGGCTTGGATATGACAAGACCAACCAGGTCAGAAATCTAAGGCTAATACCCAATGAAATGGGGCTAGTCGACTCGGGATCAATATGTCCCAAAATCGAAGGGCTAACCCCTCTAAAAAAGCCAATCCAATCATGTTGGAGGGAAAAGGCTATTACCCATAAAATTGAAGGCTAATACCAACTAAACGGCTTGGATATGACAAGACCAACCAGGTCAGAAATCTAAGGCTAATACCCAATGAAATGGGGCTAGTCGACTCGGGATCAATATGTCCCAAAATCGAAGGGTAATAACCCCTCTAAAAAGCCAATCCAATCATGTTGGAGGGAAAAGGCTATTACCCATAAAATTGAAGGCTAATACCAACTAAACAGGGCTTGGATATGACAAGACCAACCAGGTCAGAAATCTAAGGCTAATACCCAATGAAATGGGGCTAGTCGACTCGGGATCAATATGTCCCAAAATCGAAGGGTAATAACCCCTCTAAAAAGCCAATCCAATCATGTTGGAGGGAAAAGGCTATTACCCATAAAATTGAAGGCTAATACCAACTAAAAACCGCTTTGATATGACAAGACCAACGTGGTCAAAAATCTAAGGCTAATAACCACTAAAATGGGGCTAGTCGACTCGGTTTCAATATTTCCTAAAATCGAAGGCTAATACCCCCTCTAAGAAGCCAGTTCAATCATGTTTGAGGGAAAAGGCTTTTACCCATAAAATTGAAGGCTAATACCAACTAAAAACGGCTTCGATATGACAAGACCAACCAGGTCAGAAATCTAAGGCTAATACCCAATGAAATGGGGCTAGTCGACTCGGGATCAATATGTCCCAAAATCGAAGGGTAATAACCCCTCTAAAAAGCCAATCCAATCATGTTGGAGGGAAAAGGCTATTACCCATAAAATTGAAGGCTAATACCAACTAAAAACCGCTTCGATATGACAAGACCAACGTGGTCAAAAATCTAAGGCTAATACCCAATGAAATGGGGCTAGTCGACTCGGGATCAATATGTCCCAAAATCGAAGGGTAATAACCCCTCTAAAAAGCCATCCAATCATGTTGGAGGGAAAAGGCTATTACCCATAAAATTGAAGGCTAATACCAACTAAACAGGGCTTGGATATGACAAGACCAACCACGTCAGAAATCTAAGGCTAATACCCTCTGAAATGGGGCTTGTCGAATCGGGATCAATATGTCACAAAATCGAAGGCTAATACCCCCTCTAAAAGCCATCCAATCATGTTGGAGGGAAAAGGCTATTACCCATAAAATTAAAGGCTAATACCAACTAAAAAGGGCTTGGATATGACAAGACCAACCAGGTCAGAAATCTAAGGCTAATACCCAATGAAATGGGGCTAGTCGACTCGGGATCAATATGTCCCAAAATCGAAGGGTAATAACCCCTCTAAAAGCCATCCAATCATGTTGGAGGGAAAAGGCTATTACCCATAAAATTGAAGGCTAATACCAACTAAACAGGGCTTGGATATGACAAGACCAACCAGGTCAGAAATCTAAGGCTAATACCCAATGAAATGGGGCTAGTCGACTCGGGATCAATATGTCCCAAAATCGAAGGGTAATAACCCCTCTAAAAAGCCAATCCAATCATGTTGGAGGGGAAAGGCTATTACCCATAAAATTGAAGGCTAATACCAACTAAAAACAGGGCTTGGATATGACAAGACCAACAGGTCAGAAATCTAAGGCTAATACCCACTGAAATGGGGCTAGTCGACTCGGGATCAATATGTCCCAAAATCGAAGGGTAATAACCCCTCTAAAATGCCAGTCCAATCATGTTGGAGGGAAAAGGCTATTACCCATAAAATTGAAGGCTAATACCAACTAAAAACGGCTTGGATATGACAAGACCAACCAGGTCAGAAATCTAAGGCTAATACCCTGAAATGGGGCTAGTCGACTCGGGATCAATATGTCCCAAAATCGAAGGTAATAACCCCTCTAAAAGCCAGTCCAATCATGTTGGAGGGAAAAGGCTATTACCCATAAAATTGAAGGCTAATACCAACTAAAAAGGGCTTCGATATGACAAGACCAACCAGGTCAGAAATCTAAGGCTAATACCCAATGAAATGGGGCTAGTCGACTCGGGATCAATATGTCCCAAAATCGAAGGGTAATAACCCCTCTAAAAAGCCAATCCAATCATGTTGGAGGGAAAAGGCTATTACCCATAAAATTGAAGGCTAATACCAACTAAAAAGACTTGGATATGACAAGACCAACCAGGTCAGAAATCTAAGGCTAATACCCAATGAAATGGGGCTAGTCGACTCGGGATCAATATGTCCCAAAATCGAAGGGTAATAACCCCTCTAAAAAGCCAATCCAATCATGTTGGAGGGAAAAGGCTATTACCCATAAAATTGAAGGCTAATACCAACTAAAAACCGCTTCGATATGACAAGACCAACGTGGTCAAAAATCTAAGGCTAATAACCACTGAAATGGGGCTAGTCGACTCGGGATCAATATGTCCCAAAATCGAAGGCTAATACGCCCTCTAAGAAGCCATCAATCATGTTGGAGGGAAAAGGCTTTTACCCATAAAGTTGAAGGCTAATACCAACTAAAAACGGCTTCGATATGACAAGACCAACCAGGTCAGAAATCTAAGGCTAATACCCAATGAAATGGGGCTAGTCGACTCGGGATCAATATGTCCCAAAATCGAAGGGTAATAACCCCTCTAAAAAGCCAATCCAATCATGTTGGAGGGAAAAGGCTATTACCCATAAAATTGAAGGCTAATACCAACTAAAAACAGGGCTTGGATATGACAAGACCAACCAGGTCAGAAATCTAAGGCTAATACCCAATGAAATGGGGCTAGTCGACTCGGGATCAATATGTCCCAAAATCGAAGGGTAATAACCCCTCTAAAAAGCCAATCCAATCATGTTGGAGGGAAAAGGCTATTACCCATAAAATTGAAGGCTAATACCAACTAAAAAGGGCTTGGATATGACAAGACCAAACAGGTCAGAAATCTAAGGCTAATACCCACTGAAATGGGGCTAGTCGACTCGGGATCAATATGTCCCAAAATCGAAGGGTAATAACCCTTCTAAAAAGCCTGTTCAATCATGTTGGAGGGAAAAGGCTATTACCCATAAAATTGAAGGCTAATACCAACTAAAAACGGCTTGGATATGACAAGACCAACCAGGTCAGAAATCTAAGGCTAATACCCATTGAAATGGGGCTAGTCGACTCCGGATCAATATGTCCCAAAATCGAAGGCTAATACGCCCTCTAAGAAGCTACTTCAATCATGTTGGAGGGAAAAGGCTATTACCCATAAAATTGAAGGCTAATACCAACTAAAAAGGGCTTGGATATGACAAGACCAACCAGGTCAGAAATCTAAGGCTAATACCCAATGAAATGGGGCTAGTCGACTCGGGATCAATATGTCCCAAAATCGAAGGGTAATAACCCCTCTAAAAAGCCAATCCAATCATGTTGGAGGGAAAAGGCTATTACCCATAAAATTGAAGGCTAATACCAACTAAACAGGGCTTGGATATGACAAGACCAACCAGGTCAGAAATCTAAGGCTAATACCCAATGAAATGGGGCTAGTCGACTCGGGATCAATATGTCCCAAAATCGAAGGGTAATAACCCCTCTAAAAAGCCAATCCAATCATGTTGGAGGGAAAAGGCTATTACCCATAAAATTGAAGGCTAATACCAACTAAAAACCGCTTTGATATGACAAGACCAACGTGGTCAAAAATCTAAGGCTAATAACCACTAAAATGGGGCTAGTCGACTCGGGATCAATATGTCCAAAATCGAAGGCTAATACCCCTCTAAGAAGCCAGTTCAATCATGTTGGAGGGAAAAGGCTATTACCCATAAAATTGAAGGCTAATACCAACTAAAAACGGCTTGGATATGACAAGACCAACCAGGTCAGAAATCTAAGGCTAATACCCAATGAAATGGGGCTAGTCGACTCGGGATCAATATGTCCCAAAATCGAAGGGTAATAACCCCTCTAAAAAAGCCAATCCAATCATGTTGGAGGGAAAAGGCTATTACCCATAAAATTGAAGGCTAATACCAACTAAAAACGGCTTGGATATGACAAGACCAACCAGGTCAGAAATCTAAGGCTAATACCCAATGAAATGGGGCTAGTCGACTCGGGATCAATATGTCCCAAAATCGAAGGGTAATAACCCCTCTAAAAAGCCAATCCAATCATGTTGGAGGGAAAAGGCTATTACCCATAAAATTGAAGGCTAATACCAACTAAAACAGGGCTTGGATATGACAAGACCAACCAGGTCAGAAATCTAAGGCTAATACCCAATGAAATGGGGCTAGTCGACTCGGGATCAATATGTCCCAAAATCGAAGGGTAATAACCCCTCTAAAAGCCATCAATCATGTTGGAGGGAAAAGGCTATTACCCATAAAATTGAAGGCTAATACCAACTAAAAACGGCTTGGATATGACAAGACCAACAGGTCAGAAATCTAAGGCTAATACCCACTGAAATGGGGCTAGTCGACTCGGGATCAATATGTCCCAAAATCGAAGGTAATACCCCTCTAAGAAGCCAGTTCAATCATGTTGGAGGGAAAAGGCTATTACCCATAAAATTGAAGGCTAATACCAACTAAAAACGGCTTGGATATGACAAGACCAACCAGGTCAGAAATCTAAGGCTAATACCCAATGAAATGGGGCTAGTCGACTCGGGATCAATATGTCCCAAAATCGAAGGGTAATAACCCCTCTAAAAAGCCAATCCAATCATGTTGGAGGGAAAAGGCTATTACCCATAAAATTGAAGGCTAATACCAACTAAAAACGGCTTGGATATGACAAGACCAACAGGTCAGAAATCTAAGGCTAATACCCACTGAAATGGGGCTAGTCGACTCGGGATCAATATGTCCCAAAATCGAAGGGTAATAACCCCTCTAAAAGCCATCCAATCATGTTGGAGGGAAAAGGCTATTACCCATAAAATTGAAGGCTAATACCAACTAAAAACAGGGCTTGGATATGACAAGACCAACCAGGTCAGAAATCTAAGGCTAATACCCTGAAATGGGGCTAGTCGACTCGGGATCAATATGTCCCAAAATCGAAGGCTAATACCCCTCTAAGAAGCCATCAATCATGTTGGAGGGAAAAGGCTATTACCCATAAAATTGAAGGCTAATACCAACTAAAAAGGGCTTGGATATGACAAGACCAACCAGGTCAGAAATCTAAGGCTAATACCCAATGAAATGGGGCTAGTCGACTCGGGATCAATATGTCCCAAAATCGAAGGGTAATAACCCCTCTAAAAAGCCAATCCAATCATGTTGGAGGGAAAAGGCTATTACCCATAAAATTGAAGGCTAATACCAACTAAAAACAGGGCTTGGATATGACAAGACCAACCAGGTCAGAAATCTAAGGCTAATACCCAATGAAATGGGGCTAGTCGACTCGGGATCAATATGTCCCAAAATCGAAGGGTAATAACCCCTCTAAAAAGCCAATCCAATCATGTTGGAGGGAAAAGGCTATTACCCATAAAATTGAAGGCTAATACCAACTAAAAAGGGCTTGGATATGACAAGACCAACAGGTCAGAAATCTAAGGCTAATACCCACTGAAATGGGGCTAGTCGACTCGGGATCAATATGTCCCAAAATCGAAGGCTAATACCCCTATAAGAAGCCAGTTCAATCATGTTGGGGGGAAAAGGCTATTACCTATAAAATTGAAGGCTAATACGAACTAAAAAAGGCTTGGATATGACAACACCAACCAGGTCAGAAATCTAAGGCTAATACCCAATGAAATGGGGCTAGTCGACTCGGGATCAATATGTCCCAAAATCGAAGGGTAATAACCCCTCTAAAAGCCATCCAATCATGTTGGAGGGAAAAGGCTATTACCCATAAAATTGAAGGCTAATACCAACTAAAAAGGGCTTGGATATGACAAGACCAACCAGGTCAGAAATCTAAGGCTAATACCCAATGAAATGGGGCTAGTCGACTCGGGATCAATATGTCCCAAAATTGAAGGGTAATAACCCCTCTAAAAAGCCAATCCAATCATGTTGGAGGGAAAAGGCTATTACCCATAAAATTGAAGGCTAATACCAACTAAAAAGGGCTTGGATATGACAAGACCAACCAGGTCAGAAATCTAAGGCTAATACCCAATGAAATGGGGCTAGTCGACTCGGGATCAATATGTCCCAAAATCGAAGGTAATAACCCCTCTAAAAGCCATCAATCATGTTGGAGGGAAAAGGCTTTTACCCCTAAAGTTGAAGGCTAATACCAACTAAAAATGGCTTCGATATGACAAGACCAACGAGATCAGAAATCTAAGGCTAATACCCACTGAAATGGGGCTAGTCGAATCGGGATCAATATGTCCCAAAATCGAAGGCTAATACGCCCTCTAAGAAGCTACTTCAATCATGTTGGAGGGAAAAGGCTATTACCCATAAAATTGAAGGCTAATACCAACTAAAAATGGCTTGGATATGACAAGACCACCCAGGTCAGAAATCTAAGGCTAATACCCAATGAAATGGGGTAGTCGACTCGGGATCAATATGTCCCAAAATCGAAGGGTAATAACCCCTCTAAAAAGCCAATCCAATCATGTTGGAGGGAAAAGGCTATTACCCATAAAATTGAAGGCTAATACCAACTAAACAGGGCTTGGATATGACAAGACCAACCAGGTCAGAAATCTAAGGCTAATACCCAATGAAATGGGGCTAGTCGACTCGGGATCAATATGTCCCAAAATCGAAGGGTAATAACCCCTCTAAAAAGCCAATCCAATCATGTTGGAGGGAAAAGGCTATTACCCATAAAATTGAAGGCTAATACCAACTAAAAACAGGGCTTGGATATGACAAGACCAACCAGGTCAGAAATCTAAGGCTAATACCCATGAAATGGGGCTAGTCGACTCGGGATCAATATGTCCCAAAATCGAAGGTAATAACCCCTCTAAGAAGCCATCAATCATGTTGGAGGGAAAAGGCTATTACCCATAAAATTGAAGGCTAATACCAACTAAAAACCGCTTTGATATGACAAGACCAACATGGTCAAAAATCTAAGGCTAATACCCACTGAAATGGGGCTAGTCGACTCGGGATCAATATGTCCCAAAATCGAAGGGTAATAACCCCTCTAAAAGCCATCAATCATGTTGGAGGGAAAAGGCTATTACCCATAAAATTGAAGGCTAATACCAACTAAAAATGGCTTGGATATGACAAGACCAACCAGGTCAGAAATCTAAGGCTAATACCCAATGAAATGGGGCTAGTCGACTCGGGATCAATATGTCCCAAAATCGAAGGGTAATAACCCCTCTAAAAAGCCAATCCAATCATGTTGGAGGGAAAAGGCTATTACCCATAAAATTGAAGGCTAATACCAACTAAAAACGGCTTTGATATGACAAGACCAACCAGGTCAGAAATCTAAGGCTAATACCCACTGAAATGGGGCTAGTCGACTCGGGATCAATATGTCCCAAAATCGAAGGTAATAACCCCTCTAAAAGCCAGTTCAATCATGTTGGAGGGAAAAGGCTATTACCCATAAAATTGAAGGCTAATACCAACTAAAACAGGGCTTGGATATGACAAGACCAACCAGGTCAGAAATCTAAGGCTAATACCCTGAAATGGGGCTAGTCGACTCGGGATCAATATGTCCCAAAATCGAAGGCTAATACCCCTCTAAGAAGCCAGTTCAATCATGTTGGAGGGAAAAGGCTATTACCCATAAAATTGAAGGCTAATACCAACTAAAAACGGCTTGGATATGACAAGACCAACCAGGTCAGAAATCTAAGGCTAATACCCAATGAAATGGGGCTAGTCGACTCGGGATCAATATGTCCCAAAATCGAAGGGTAATAACCCCTCTAAAAAGCCAATCCAATCATGTTGGAGGGAAAAGGCTATTACCCATAAAATTGAAGGCTAATACCAACTAAAAACGGCTTGGATATGACAAGACCAACCAGGTCAGAAATCTAAGGCTAATACCCAATGAAATGGGGCTAGTCGACTCGGGATCAATATGTCCCAAAATCGAAGGGTAATAACCCCTCTAAAAGCCATCCAATCATGTTGGAGGGAAAAGGCTATTACCCATAAAATTGAAGGCTAATACCAACTAAAAACGGCTTGGATATGACAAGACCAACAGGTCAGAAATCTAAGGCTAATACCCACTGAAATGGGGCTAGTCGACTCGGGATCAATATGTCCCAAAATCGAAGGGTAATAACCCCTCTAAGAAGCCAGTTCAATCATGTTGGAGGGAAAAGGCTATTACCCATAAAATTGAAGGCTAATACCAACTAAAAACGGCTTGGATATGACAAGACCAACCAGGTCAGAAATCTAAGGCTAATACCCAATGAAATGGGGCTAGTCGACTCGGGATCAATATGTCCCAAAATCGAAGGGTAATAACCCCTCTAAAAGCCATCAATCATGTTGGAGGGAAAAGGCTATTACCCATAAAATTGAAGGCTAATACCAACTAAAAAGGGCTTGGATATGACAAGACCAACCAGGTCAGAAATCTAAGGCTAATACCCAATGAAATGGGGCTAGTCGACTCGGGATCAATATGTCCCAAAATCGAAGGGTAATAACCCCTCTAAAAAGCCAGTCCAATCATGTTGGAGGGAAAAGGCTATTACCCATAAAATTGAAGGCTAATACCAACTAAAAAGGGCTTGGATATGACAAGACCAACCACGTCAGAAATCTAAGGCTAATACCCATGAAATGGGGCTAGTCGACTCGGGATCAATATGTCCCAAAATCGAAGGCTAATACCCCTCTAAGAAGCCATCAATCATGTTGGAGGGAAAAGGCTATTACCCATAAAATTGAAGGCTAATACCAACTAAAACGGCTTGGATATGACAAGACCAACCAGGTCAGAAATCTAAGGCTAATACCCAATGAAATGGGGCTAGTCGACTCGGGATCAATATGTCCCAAAATCGAAGGTAATAACCCCTCTAAGAAGCCATCAATCATGTTGGAGGGAAAAGGCTATTACCCATAAAATTGAAGGCTAATACCAACTAAAAAAGGCTTGGATATGACAAGACCAACCAGGTCAGAAATCTAAGGCTAATACCCAATGAAATGGGGCTAGTCGACTCGGGATCAATATGTCCCAAAATCGAAGGGTAATACCCCCTCTAAAAAGCTAGTTCAATCATGTTGGAGGGAAAAGGCTATTACCCATAAAATTGAAGGCTAATACCAACTAAAAACGGCTTTGATATGACAAGACCAACAGGTCAGAAATCTAAGGCTAATACCCACTGAAATGGGGCTAGTCGACTCGGGATCAATATGTCCCAAAATCGAAGGCTAATACCCCTCTAAGAATCTTGTTCAATC
The DNA here is from genome assembly GCA_025169955.1 of Salix arbutifolia. Lineage (NCBI taxonomy): Eukaryota > Viridiplantae > Streptophyta > Magnoliopsida > Malpighiales > Salicaceae > Salix > Salix arbutifolia. The sequence goes on along the minus strand of CM045904.1, from coordinate 15,800,679 downwards.
ATGTTCGAGGGAAAAGGCTATTACCCATAAAATTGAAGGCTAATACCAACTAAAAACGGCTTCGATATGACAAGACCAACCAGGTCAGAAATCTAAGGCTAATACCCATTGAAATGGGGCTAGTCGACTCGGGATCAATATGTCCCAAAATCGAAGGGCTAATACCCCTCTAAGAAGCCAGTTCAATCATGTTGGAGGGAAAAGGCTATTACCCATAAAATTGAAGGCTAATACCAACTAAAAACGGCTTGGATATGACAAGACCAACAGGTCAGAAATCTAAGGCTAATACCCATGAAATGGGGCTAGTCGACTCGGGATCAATATGTCCCAAAATCGAAGGGTAATAACCCCTCTAAAAAGCCATCAATCATGTTGGAGGGAAAAGGCTATTACCCATAAAATTGAAGGCAAATACCAACTAAAAACGGCTTCGATATGACAAGACCAACCAGGTCAGAAATCTAAGGCTAATACCCAATGAAATGGGGCTAGTCGACTCGGGATCAATATGTCCCAAAATCGAAGGGTAATAACCCCTCTAAAAAGCCAGTCCAATCATGTTGGAGGGAAAAGGCTATTACCCATAAAATTGAAGGCTAATACCAACTAAAAAGGGCTTGGATATGACAAGACCAACCACGTCAGAAATCTAAGGCTAATACCCACTGAAATGGGGCTAGTCGACTCGGGATCAATATGTCCCAAAATCGAAGGCTAATACCCCTCTAAGAAGCCAGTTCAATCATGTTGGAGGGAAAAGGCTATTACCCATAAAATTGAAGGCTAATACCAACTAAAAAGGGCTTGGATATGACAAGACCAACCAGGTCAGAAATCTAAGGCTAATACCCAATGAAATGGGGCTAGTCGACTCGGGATCAATATGTCCCAAAATCGAAGGCTAATACCCCCTCTAAGAAGCCATCCAATCATGTTGGAGGGAAAAGGCTATTACCCATAAAATTGAAGGCTAATACCAACTAAAACAGGGCTTGGATATGACAAGACCAACCAGGTCAGAAATCTAAGGCTAATACCCAATGAAATGGGGCTAGTCGACTCGGGATCAATATGTCCCAAAATCGAAGGGTAATAACCCCTCTAAAAAGCCAATCCAATCATGTTGGAGGGAAAAGGCTATTACCCATAAAATTGAAGGCTCATACCAACTAAACAGGGCTTGGATATGACAAGACCAACCAGGTCAGAAATCTAAGGCTAATACCCAATGAAATGGGGCTAGTCGACTCGGGATCAATATGTCCCAAAATCGAAGGTAATAACCCCTCTAAAAGCCATCAATCATGTTGGAGGGAAAAGGCTATTACCCATAAAATTGAAGGCTAATACCAACTAAAAACGGCTTTGATATGACAAGACCAACATGGTCAGAAATCTAAGGCTAATACCCACTGAAATGGGGCTAGTCGACTCGGGATCAATATGTCCCAAAATCGAAGGCTAATACCCCCTCTAAGAAGCCAGTTCAATCATGTTGGAGGGAAAAGGCTATTACCCATAAAATTGAAGGCTAATACCAACTAAAAACGGCTTGGATATGACAAGACCAACCAGGTCAGAAATCTAAGGCTAATACCCAATGAAATGGGGCTAGTCGACTCGGGATCAATATGTCCCAAAATCGAAGGGTAATAACCCCTCTAAAAAGCCAGTCCAATCATGTTGGAGGGAAAAGGCTATTACCCATAAAATTGAAGGCTAATACAAACCAAAAACGGCTTGGATATGACAAGACCAACCAGGTCAGAAATCTAAGGCTAATACCCATGAAATGGGGCTAGTCGACTCGGGATCAATATGTCCCAAAATCGAAGGGTAATAACCCCTCTAAAAAGCCATCAATCATGTTGGAGGGAAAAGGCTATTACCCATAAAATTGAAGGCTAATACCAACTAAAAACGGCTTCGATATGACAAGACCAACCAGGTCAGAAATCTAAGGCTAATACCCACTGAAATGGGGCTAGTCGACTCGGGATCAATATGTCCCAAAATCGAAGGTAATACCCCTCTAAGAAGCCAGTTCAATCATGTTGGAGGGAAAAGGCTATTACCCATAAAATTGAAGGCTAATACCAACTAAAAAGGGCTTGGATATGACAAGACCAACCAGGTCAGAAATCTAAGGCTAATACCCATGAAATGGGGCTAGTCGACTCGGGATCAATATGTCCCAAAATCGAAGGTAATAACCCCTCTAAGAAGCCAGTTCAATCATGTTGGAGGGAAAAGGCTATTACCCATAAAATTGAAGGCTAATACCAACTAAAAAGGGCTTGGATATGACAAGACCAACCAGGTCAGAAATCTAAGGCTAATACCCATGAAATGGGGCTAGTCGACTCGGGATCAATATGTCCCAAAATCGAAGGGTAATAACCCCTCTAAAAGCCATCAATCATGTTGGAGGGAAAAGGCTATTACCCATAAAATTGAAGGCTAATACCAACTAAAACAGGGCTTGGATATGACAAGACCAACCAGGTCAGAAATCTAAGGCTAATACCCAATGAAATGGGGCTAGTCGACTCGGGATCAATATGTCCCAAAATCGAAGGCTAATACCCCTCTAAGAAGCCATCAATCATGTTGGAGGGAAAAGGCTATTACCCATAAAATTGAAGGCTAATACCAACTAAAACAGGGCTTGGATATGACAAGACCAACCAGGTCAGAAATCTAAGGCTAATACCCAATGAAATGGGGCTAGTCGACTCGGGATCAATATGTCCCAAAATCGAAGGTAATAACCCCTCTAAAAGCCATCAATCATGTTGGAGGGAAAAGGCTATTACCCATAAAATTGAAGGCTAATACCAACTAAAACAGGGCTTGGATATGACAAGACCAACCAGGTCAGAAATCTAAGGCTAATACCCAATGAAATGGGGCTAGTCGACTCGGGATCAATATGTCCCAAAATCGAAGGGTAATAACCCCTCTAAAAGCCATCCAATCATGTTGGAGGGAAAAGGCTATTACCCATAAAATTGAAGGCTAATACCAACTAAAAACGGCTTGGATATGACAAGACCAACAGGTCAGAAATCTAAGGCTAATACCCACTGAAATGGGGCTAGTCGACTCGGGATCAATATGTCCCAAAATCGAAGGCTAATACCCCTCTAAGAAGCCAGTTCAATCATGTTGGAGGGAAAAGGCTATTACCCATAAAATTGAAGGCTAATACCAACTAAAAACGGCTTGGATATGACAAGACCAACCAGGTCAGAAATCTAAGGCTAATACCCATGAAATGGGGCTAGTCGACTCGGGATCAATATGTCCCAAAATCGAAGGCTAATACCCCTCTAAGAAGCCAGTTCAATCATGTTGGAGGGAAAAGGCTATTACCCATAAAATTGAAGGCTAATACCAACTAAAACGGCTTGGATATGACAAGACCAACCAGGTCAGAAATCTAAGGCTAATACCCAATGAAATGGGGCTAGTCGACTCGGGATCAATATGTCCCAAAATCGAAGGTAATAACCCCTCTAAAAGCCATCAATCATGTTGGAGGGAAAAGGCTATTACCCATAAAATTGAAGGCTAATACCAACTAAAACGGCTTGGATATGACAAGACCAACCAGGTCAGAAATCTAAGGCTAATACCCAATGAAATGGGGCTAGTCGACTCGGGATCAATATGTCCCAAAATCGAAGGGTAATAACCCCTCTAAAAGCCATCAATCATGTTGGAGGGAAAAGGCTATTACCCATAAAATTGAAGGCTAATACCAACTAAAAAGGGCTTGGATATGACAAGACCAACCAGGTCAGAAATCTAAGGCTAATACCACTGAAATGGGGCTAGTCGACTCGGTTTCAATATTTCCTAAAATCGAAGGCTAATAGCCCCTCTAAGAAGCCAGTTCAATCATGTTTCACGGAAAAGGCTATTACCCATAAAATTGAAGGCTAATACCAACTAAACAGGGCTTGGATATGACAAGACCAACCACGTCAGAAATCTAAGGCTAATACCCACTGAAATGGGGCTAGTCGACTCGGGATCAATATGTCCCAAAATCGAAGGCTAATACCCCTCTAAGAAGCCATCAATCATGTTTGAGGGAAAAGGCTATTACCCATAAAATTGAAGGCTAATACCAACTAAAAATGGCTTGGATATGACAAGACCACCCAGGTCAGAAATCTAAGGCTAATACCCAATGAAATGGGGTAGTCGACTCGGGATCAATATGTCCCAAAATCGAAGGGTAATAACCCCTCTAAAAGCCATCAATCATGTTGGAGGGAAAAGGCTATTACCCATAAAATTGAAGGCTAATACCAACTAAAACAGGGCTTGGATATGACAAGACCAACCAGGTCAGAAATCTAAGGCTAATACCCAATGAAATGGGGCTAGTCGACTCGGGATCAATATGTCCCAAAATCGAAGGCTATACCCCTCTAAGAAGCCATCAATCATGTTGGAGGGAAAAGGCTATTACCCATAAAATTGAAGGCTAATACCAACTAAAAACGGCTTGGATATGACAAGACCAACAGGTCAGAAATCTAAGGCTAATACCCACTGAAATGGGGCTAGTCGACTCGGGATCAATATGTCCCAAAATCGAAGGCTAATACCCCTCTAAGAAGCCAGTTCAATCATGTTGGAGGGAAAAGGCTATTACCCATAAAATTGAAGGCTAATACCAACTAAAAACGGCTTGGATATGACAAGACCAACCAGGTCAGAAATCTAAGGCTAATACCCATGAAATGGGGCTAGTCGACTCGGGATCAATATGTCCCAAAATCGAAGGGTAATAACCCCTCTAAAAGCCAGTTCAATCATGTTGGAGGGAAAAGGCTATTACCCATAAAATTGAAGGCTAATACCAACTAAAACAGGGCTTGGATATGACAAGACCAACCAGGTCAGAAATCTAAGGCTAATACCCATGAAATGGGGCTAGTCGACTCGGGATCAATATGTCCCAAAATCGAAGGGTAATAACCCCTCTAAAAGCCATCAATCATGTTGGAGGGAAAAGGCTATTACCCATAAAATTGAAGGCTAATACCAACTAAAAAGGGCTTGGATATGACAAGACCAACCAGGTCAGAAATCTAAGGCTAATACCCACTGAAATGGGGCTAGTCGACTCGGGATCAATATGTCCCAAAATCGAAGGTAATACCCCTCTAAGAAGCCAGTTCAATCATGTTGGAGGGAAAAGGCTATTACCCATAAAATTGAAGGCTAATACCAACTAAAAACGGCTTGGATATGACAAGACCAACAGGTCAGAAATCTAAGGCTAATACCCACTGAAATGGGGCTAGTCGACTCGGGATCAATATGTCCCAAAATCGAAGGCTAATACCCCTCTAAGAAGCCAGTTCAATCATGTTGGAGGGAAAAGGCTATTACCCATAAAATTGAAGGCTAATACCAACTAAAAACGGCTTGGATATGACAAGACCAACCAGGTCAGAAATCTAAGGCTAATACCCATGAAATGGGGCTAGTCGACTCGGGATCAATATGTCCCAAAATCGAAGGTAATAACCCCTCTAAAAGCCAGTTCAATCATGTTGAGGGAAAAGGCTATTACCCATAAAATTGAAGGCTAATACCAACTAAAAACGGCTTGGATATGACAAGACCAACCAGGTCAGAAATCTAAGGCTAATACCCACTGAAATGGGGCTAGTCGACTCGGGATCAATATGTCCCAAAATCGAAGGCTAATACCCCTCTAAGAAGCCAGTTCAATCATGTTGGAGGGAAAAGGCTATTACCCATAAAATTGAAGGCTAATACCAACTAAAAAGGGCTTGGATATGACAAGACCAACAGGTCAGAAATCTAAGGCTAATACCCACTGAAATGGGGCTAGTCGACTCGGGATCAATATGTCCCAAAATCGAAGGCTAATACCCCTCTAAGAAGCCAGTTCAATCATGTTGAGGGAAAAGGCTATTACCCATAAAATTGAAGGCTAATACCAACTAAAAAGGGCTTGGATATGACAAGACCAACCAGGTCAGAAATCTAAGGCTAATACCCACTGAAATGGGGCTAGTCGACTCGGGATCAATATGTCCCAAAATCGAAGGTAATAACCCCTCTAAGAAGCCAGTTCAATCATGTTGGAGGGAAAAGGCTATTACCCATAAAATTGAAGGCTAATACCAACTAAAAACGGCTTGGATATGACAAGACCAACCAGGTCAGAAATCTAAGGCTAATACCCACTGAAATGGGGCTAGTCGACTCGGGATCAATATGTCCCAAAATCGAAGGTAATACCCCTCTAAAAGCCAGTTCAATCATGTTGGAGGGAAAAGGCTATTACCCATAAAATTGAAGGCTAATACCAACTAAAAAGGGCTTGGATATGACAAGACCAACCAGGTCAGAAATCTAAGGCTAATACCCACTGAAATGGGGCTAGTCGACTCGGGATCAATATGTCCCAAAATCGAAGGCTAATACCCCTCTAAGAAGCCAGTTCAATCATGTTGGAGGGAAAAGGCTATTACCCATAAAATTGAAGGCTAATACCAACTAAAAAGGGCTTGGATATGACAAGACCAACCAGGTCAGAAATCTAAGGCTAATACCCATGAAATGGGGCTAGTCGACTCGGGATCAATATGTCCCAAAATCGAAGGTAATAACCCCTCTAAAAAGCCAGTCCAATCATGTTGGAGGGAAAAGGCTATTACCCATAAAATTGAAGGCTAATACCAACTAAAAACGGCTTCGATATGACAAGACCAACCAGGTCAGAAATCTAAGGCTAATACCCACTGAAATGGGGCTAGTCGACTCGGGATCAATATGTCCCAAAATCGAAGGCTAATACCCCTCTAAGAAGCCAGTTCAATCATGTTGGAGGGAAAAGGCTATTACCCATAAAATTGAAGGCTAATACCAACTAAAAAGGGCTTGGATATGACAAGACCAACCAGGTCAGAAATCTAAGGCTAATACCCTGAAATGGGGCTAGTCGACTCGGGATCAATATGTCCCAAAATCGAAGGCTAATACCCCTCTAAGAAGCCAGTTCAATCATGTTGAGGGAAAAGGCTATTACCCATAAAATTGAAGGCTAATACCAACTAAAAAGGGCTTGGATATGACAAGACCAACCAGGTAAGAAATCTAAGGCTAATACCCACTGAAATGGGGCTAGTCGACTCGGGATCAATATGTCCCAAAATCGAAGGCTAATACCCCTCTAAGAAGCCAGTTCAATCATGTTGGAGGGAAAAGGCTATTACCCATAAAATTGAAGGCTAATACCAACTAAAACGGCTTGGATATGACAAGACCAACCAGGTCAGAAATCTAAGGCTAATACCCTGAAATGGGGCTAGTCGACTCGGGATCAATATGTCCCAAAATCGAAGGCTAATACCCCTCTAAGAAGCTTGTTCAATCATGTTTGAGGGAAAAGGCTATTACCCATAAAATTGAAGGCTAATACCAACTAAAAAGGGCTTGGATATGACAAGACCAACCAGGTCAGAAATCTAAGGCTAATACCCACTGAAATGGGGCTAGTCGACTCGGGATCAATATGTCCCAAAATCGAAGGCTAATACCCCTCTAAGAAGCCAGTTCAATCATGTTGGAGGGAAAAGGCTATTACCCATAAAATTGAAGGCTAATACCAACTAAAAACGGCTTCGATATGACAAGACCAACCAGGTCAGAAATCTAAGGCTAATACCCACTGAAATGGGGCTAGTCGACTCGGGATCAATATGTCCCAAAATCGAAGGCTAATACCCCTCTAAGAAGCCAGTTCAATTATATTGGAGGGAAAAGGCTATTACCCATAAAATTGAAGGCTAATACCAACTAAAAAGGGCTTGGATATGACAAGACCAACCAGGTCAGAAATCTAAGGCTAATACCCACTGAAATGGGGCTAGTCGACTCGGGATCAATATGTCCCAAAATCGAAGGCTAATACCCCCTCTAAGAAGCCAGTTCAATCATGTTGGAGGGAAAAGGCTATTACCCATAAAATTGAAGGCTAATACCAACTAAAAAGGGCTTGGATATGACAAGACCAACCAGGTCAGAAATCTAAGGCTAATACCCACTGAAATGGGGCTAGTCGACTCGGGATCAATATGTCCCAAAATCGAAGGCTAATACCCCTCTAAGAAGCCAGTTCAATCATGTTGGAGGGAAAAGGCTATTACCCATAAAATTGAAGGCTAATACCAACTAAAAAGGGCTTGGATATGACAAGACCAACCAGGTCAGAAATCTAAGGCTAATACCCACTGAAATGGGGCTAGTCGACTCGGGATCAATATGTCCCAAAATCGAAGGCTAATACCCCCTCTAAGAAGCCAGTTCAATCATGTTGAGGGAAAAGGCTATTACCCATAAAATTGAAGGCTAATACCAACTAAAAACGGCTTGGATATGACAAGACCAACCAGGTCAGAAATCTAAGGCTAATACCCACTGAAATGGGGCTAGTCGACTCGGGATCAATATGTCCCAAAATCGAAGGCTAATACCCCTCTAAGAAGCCAGTTCAATCATGTTGGAGGGAAAAGGCTATTACCCATAAAATTGAAGGCTAATACCAACTAAAAAGGGCTTGGATATGACAAGACCAACCAGGTCAGAAATCTAAGGCTAATACCCACTGAAATGGGGCTAGTCGACTCGGGATCAATATGTCCCAAAATCGAAGGCTAATACCCCTCTAAGAAGCCAGTTCAATCATGTTGGAGGGAAAAGGCTATTACCCATAAAATTGAAGGCTAATACCAACTAAAAACGGCTTGGATATGACAAGACCAACCAGGTCAGAAATCTAAGGCTAATACCCACTGAAATGGGGCTAGTCGACTCGGGATCAATATGTCCCAAAATCGAAGGCTAATACCCCCTCTAAGAAGCCAGTTCAATCATGTTGGAGGGAAAAGGCTATTACCCATAAAATTGAAGGCTAATACCAACTAAAAAGGGCTTGGATATGACAAGACCAACCAGGTCAGAAATCTAAGGCTAATACCCACTGAAATGGGGCTAGTCGACTCGGGATCAATATGTCCCAAAATCGAAGGCTAATACCCCTCTAAGAAACTAGTTCAATCATGTTTGAGGGAAAAGGCTATTACCCATAAAATTGAAGGCTAATACCAACTAAAAACGGCTTCGATATGACAAGACCAACCAGGTCAGAAATCTAAGGCTAATACCCATTGAAATGGGGCTAGTCGACTCGGGATCAATATGTCCCAAAATCGAAGGCTAATACCCCTCTAAGAAGCCAGTTCAATCATGTTGGAGGGAAAAGGCTATTACCCATAAAATTGAAGGCTAATACCAACTAAAAAGGGCTTGGATATGACAAGACCAACCAGGTCAGAAATCTAAGGCTAATACCACTGAAATGGGGCTAGTCGACTCGGGATCAATATGTCCCAAAATCGAAGGCTAATACCCCTCTAAGAAGCCAGTTCAATCATGTTGAGGGAAAAGGCTATTACCCATAAAATTGAAGGCTAATACCAACTAAAAAGGCTTGGATATGACAAGACCAACCAGGTCAGAAATCTAAGGCTAATACCCACTGAAATGGGGCTAGTCGACTCGGGATCAATATGTCCCAAAATCGAAGGCTAATACCCCTCTAAGAAGCCAGTTCAATCATGTTGGAGGGAAAAGGCTATTACCCATAAAATTGAAGGCTAATACCAACTAAAACGGCTTGGATATGACAAGACCAACCAGGTCAGAAATCTAAGGCTAATACCCACTGAAATGGGGCTAGTCGACTCGGGATCAATATGTCCCAAAATCGAAGGCTAATACCCCCTCTAAGAAGCCAGTTCAATCATGTTGAGGGAAAAGGCTATTACCCATAAAATTGAAGGCTAATACCAACTAAAAAGGGCTTGGATATGACAAGACCAACCAGGTCAGAAATCTAAGGCTAATACCCACTGAAATGGGGCTAGTCGACTCGGGATCAATATGTCCCAAAATCGAAGGCTAATACCCCTCTAAGAAGCCAGTTCAATCATGTTGGAGGGAAAAGGCTATTACCCATAAAATTGAAGGCTAATACCAACTAAAAACGGCTTGGATATGACAAGACCAACCAGGTCAGAAATCTAAGGCTAATACCCACTGAAATGGGGCTAGTCGACTCGGGATCAATTGTCCCAAAATCGAAGGCTAATACCCCCTCTAAGAAGCCAGTTCAATCATGTTGGAGGGAAAAGGCTATTACCCATAAAATTGAAGGCTAATACCAACTAAAAAGGGCTTGGATATGACAAGACCAACCAGGTCAGAAATCTAAGGCTAATACCCACTGAAATGGGGCTAGTCGACTCGGGATCAATATGTCCCAAAATCGAAGGCTAATACCCCCTCTAAGAAGCCAGTTCAATCATGTTGGAGGGAAAAGGCTATTACCCATAAAATTGAAGGCTAATACCAACTAAAAAGGGCTTGGATATGACAAGACCAACCACGTCAGAAATCTAAGGCTAATACCCACTGAAATGGGGCTAGTCGACTCGGGATCAATATGTCCCAAAATCGAAGGCTAATACCCCTCTAAGAAGCCAGTTCAATCATGTTGGAGGGAAAAGGCTATTACCCATAAAATTGAAGGCTAATACCAACTAAAAACGGCTTCGATATGACAAGACCAACGTGGTCAGAAATCTAAGGCTAATACCCACTGAAATGGGGCTAGTCGACTCGGTTTCAATATTTCCTAAAATCGAAGGCTAATACCCCCTCTAAGAAGCCAGTTCAATCATGTTGGAGGGAAAAGGCTATTACCCATAAAATTGAAGGCTAATACCAACTAAAAAGGGCTTGGATATGACAAGACCAACCACGTCAGAAATCTAAGGCTAATACCCACTGAAATGGGGCTAGTCGACTCGGGATCAATATGTCCCAAAATCGAAGGCTAATACCCCTCTAAGAAGCCAGTTCAATCATGTTGGAGGGAAAAGGCTATTACCCATAAAATTGAAGGCTAATACCAACTAAAAACGGCTTGGATATGACAAGACCAACCAGTCAGAAATCTAAGGCTAATACCCACTGAAATGGGGCTAGTCGACTCGGGATCAATATGTCCCAAAATCGAAGGCTAATACCCCCTCTAAGAAGCCAGTTCAATCATGTTGGAGGGAAAAGGCTATTACCCATAAAATTGAAGGCTAATACCAACTAAAAACGGCTTGGATATGACAAGACCAACCAGGTCAGAAATATAAGGCTAATACCCACTGAAATGGGGATAGTCGACTCGGGATCAATATTTCACAAAATCGAAGGCTATTACCCCCTCTAAGAAGCCAGTTCAATCATGTTGGAGGGAAAAGGCTATTACCCATAAAATTGAAGGCTAATACCAACTAAAAAGGGCTTGGATATGACAAGACCAACCAGGTCAGAAATCTAAGGCTAATACCCACTGAAATGGGGCTAGTCGACTCGGGATCAATATGTCCCAAAATCGAAGGCTAATACCCCTTCTAAGAAGCCAGTTCAATCATGTTGGATGGAAAAGGCTATTACCCATTAAATTGAAGGCTAATACCAACTAAAAACGGCTTCGATATGACAACACCAACCAAGTCATAAATCTAAGGCTAATACCCATGGAAATGGGGCTAGTCGACTCCGGATCAATATTTCCCAAAATCGAAGGCTAATACCCCCTCTAAGAAGCCAGTTCAATCATGTTGAAGGGAAAAGGCTATTACCCATAAAATTGCCGGCAAATACCAACTAAAAAGGGCTTGGATATGACAAGACCAAACAGGTCAGAAATCTAAGGCTAATACCCACTGAAATGGGGCTAGTCGACTCGGGATCAATATGTCCCAAAATCGAAGGCTAATACCCCTTCTAAGAAGCCAGTTCAATCATGTTGGAGGGAAAAGGCTATTACCCATAAAATTGAAGGCTAATACCAACTAAAAAGGCTTGGATATGACAAGACCAACCAGTCAGAAATCTAAGGCTAATACCCACTGAAATGGGGCTAGTCGACTCGGGATCAATATGTCCCAAAATCGAAGGCTAATACCCCTCTAAGAAGCCAGTTCAATCATGTTGAGGGAAAAGGCTATTACCCATAAAATTGAAGGCTAATACCAACTAAAAACGGCTTGGATATGACAAGACCAACCAGGTCAGAAATCTAAGGCTAATACCCACTGAAATGGGGCTAGTCGACTCGGGATCAATATTTCCTTAAATCGAAGGCTAATACCCCCTTTAAGAAGCCAGTTCCATCATGTTGGAGGGAAAATACTATTACCCATAAAATTCAAGGCTAATACCAACTAAAAAGGGCTTGGATATGACAAGACCAACCAGGTCAGAAATCTAAGGCTAATACCCACTGAAATGGGGCTAGTCGACTCGGGATCAATATGTCCCAAAATCGAAGGCTAATACCCCTCTAAGAAGCCAGTTCAATCATGTTGGAGGGAAAAGGCTATTACCCATAAAATTGAAGGCTAATACCAACTAAAAACGGCTTGGATATGACAAGACCAACCAGTCAGAAATCTAAGGCTAATACCCACTGAAATGGGGCTAGTCGACTCGGGATCAATATTTCCCAAAATCGAAGGCTAATACCCCCTCTAAGAAGCCAGTTCAATCATGTTGGAGGGAAAAGGCTATTACCCATAAAATTGAAGGCTAATACCAACTAAAAACGGCTTGGATATGACAAGACCAACCAGGTCAGAAATCTAAGGCTAATACCCACTGAAATGGGGCTAGTCGACTCGGGATCAATATGTCCCAAAATCGAAGGCTAATACCCCCTCTAAGAAGCCAGTTCAATCATGTTGGAGGGAAAAGGCTATTACCCATAAAATTGAAGGCTAATACCAACTAAAAAGGCTTGGATATGACAAGACCAACCAGTCAGAAATCTAAGGCTAATACCCACTGAAATGGGGCTAGTCGACTCGGGATCAATATGTCCCAAAATCGAAGGCTAATACCCCCTCTAAGAAGCCAGTTCAATCATGTTGGAGGGAAAAGGCTATTACCCATAAAATTGAAGGCTAATACCAACTAAAAACGGCTTGGATATGACAAGACCAACCAGTCAGAAATCTAAGGCTAATACCCACTGAAATGGGGCTAGTCGACTCGGGATCAATATTTCCCAAAATCGAAGGCTAATACCCCCTCTAAGAAGCCAGTTCAATCATGTTGGAGGGAAAAGGCTATTACCCATAAAATTGAAGGCTAATACCAACTAAAAAGGGCTTGGATATGACAAGACCAACCAGGTCAGAAATCTAAGGCTAATACCCACTGAAATGGGGCTAGTCGACTCGGGATCAATATGTCCCAAAATCGAAGGCTAATACCCCCTCTAAGAAGCCAGTTCAATCATGTTGGAGGGAAAAGGCTATTACCCATAAAATTGAAGGCTAATACCAACTAAAAACGGCTTGGATATGACAAGACCAACCAGTCAGAAATCTAAGGCTAATACCCACTGAAATGGGGCTAGTCGACTCGGGATCAATATTCCCAAAATCGAAGGCTAATACCCCCTCTAAGAAGCCAGTTCAATCATGTTGGAGGGAAAAGGCTATTACCCATAAAATTGAAGGCTAATACCAACTAAAAACGGCTTGGATATGACAAGACCAACCAGGTCAGAAATCTAAGGCTAATACCCACTGAAATGGGGCTAGTCGACTCGGGATCAATATTTCCCAAAATCGAAGGCTAATACCCCCTCTAAGAAGCCAGTTCAATCATGTTGGAGGGAAAAGGCTATTACCCATAAAATTGAAGGCAAATACCAACTAAAAAGGGCTTGGATATGACAAGACCAACCATGTCAGAAATCTAAGGCTAATACCCACTGAAATGGGGCTAGTCGACTCGGGATCAATATGTCCCAAAATCGAAGGCTAATACCCCTTCTAAGAAGCCAGTTCAATCATGTTGGAGGGAAAAGGCTATTACCCATTAAATTGAAGGCTAATACCAACTAAAAACGGCTTCGATATGACAACACCAACCAAGTCATAAATCTAAGGCTAATACCCATTGAAATGGGGCTAGTCGACTCGGGATCAATATTTCCCAAAATCGAAGGCTAATACCCCCTCTAAGAAGCCAGTTCAATCATGTTGAAGGGAAAAGGCTATTACCCATAAAATTGAAGGCTAATACCAACTATAAACGGCTTGGATATGACAAGACCAACCAGGTCAGAAATATAAGGCTAATACCCACTGAAATGGGGATAGTCGACTCGGGATCAATATTTCACAAAATCGAAGGCTATTACCCCCTCTAAGAAGCCAGTTCAATCATGTTGGAGGGAAAAGGCTATTACCCATAAAATTGAAGGCTAATACCAACTAAAAAGGGCTTGGATATGACAAGACCAACCAGTCAGAAATCTAAGGCTAATACCCACTGAAATGGGGCTAGTCGACTCGGGATCAATATGTCCCAAAATCGAAGGCTAATACCCCCTCTAAGAAGCCAGTTCAATCATGTTGGAGGGAAAAGGCTATTACCCATAAAATTGAAGGCTAATACCAACTAAAAACGGCTTGGATATGACAAGACCAACCAGGTCAGAAATCTAAGGCTAATACCCACTGAAATGGGGCTAGTCGACTCGGGATCAATATTTCCCAAAATCGAAGGCTAATACCCCCTCTAAGAAGCCAGTTCAATCATGTTGGAGGGAAAAGCCTATTACCCATAAAATTGCCGGCAAATACCAACTAAAAAGGGCTTGGATATGACAAGACCAAACAGGTCAGAAATCTAAGGCTAATACCCACTGAAATGGGGCTAGTCGACTCGGGATCAATATGTCCCAAAATCGAAGGCTAATACCCCTCTAAGAAGCCAGTTCAATCATGTTGGAGGGAAAAGGCTATTACCCATAAAATTGAAGGCTAATACCAACTAAAAACGGCTTGGATATGACAAGACCAACCAGTCAGAAATCTAAGGCTAATACCCACTGAAATGGGGCTAGTCGACTCGGGATCAATATTTCCCAAAATCGAAGGCTAATACCCCCTCTAAGAAGCCAGTTCAATCATGTTGGAGGGAAAAGGCTATTACCCATAAAATTGAAGGCTAATACCAACTAAAAAGGGCTTGGATATGACAAGACCAACCAGGTCAGAAATCTAAGGCTAATACCCACTGAAATGGGTCTAGTCGACTCGGGATCAATATTTCCCAAAATCGAAGGCTAATACCCCCTCTAAGAAGCCAGTTCAATCATGTTGGAGGGAAAAGGCTATTACCCATAAAATTGAAGGCTAATACCAACTAAAAACGGCTTCGATATGACAAGACCAACCAGATCAGAAATCTAAGGCTAATACCCACTGAAATGGGGCTAGTCGACTCGGGATCAATATGTCCCAAAATGAAAGGCTAATACCCCCTCTAAGAAGCCAGTTCAATCATGTTGAGGGAAAAGGCTATTACCCATAAAATTGAAGGCTAATACCAACTAAAAACGGCTTGTATATGACAAGACCAACCAGGTCAGAAATCTAAGGCTAATACCCACTGAAATGGGGCTAGTCGACTCGGGATCAATATTTCCCAAAATCGAAGGCTAATACCCCCTCTAAGAAGCCAGTTCAATCATGTTGGAGGGAAAAGGCTATTACCCATAAAATTGAAGGCTAATACCAACTAAAAAGGGCTTGGATATGACAAGACCAACCAGGTCAGAAATCTAAGGCTAATACCCACTGAAATGGGGCTAGTCGACTCGGGATCAATATGTCCCAAAATCGAAGGCTAATACCCCCTCTAAGAAGCCAGTTCAATCATGTTGGAGGGAAAAGGCTATTACCCATAAAATTGAAGGCTAATACCAACTAAAAACGGCTTGGATATGACAAGACCAACCAGTCAGAAATCTAAGGCTAATACCCACTGAAATGGGGCTAGTCGACTCGGGATCAATATTTCCCAAAATCGAAGGCTAATACCCCCTCTAAGAAGCCAGTTCAATCATGTTGGAGGGAAAAGGCTATTACCCATAAAATTGAAGGCTAATACCAACTAAAAACGGCTTGGATATGACAAGACCAACCAGGTCAGAAATCTAAGGCTAATACCCACTGAAATGGGGCTAGTCGACTCGGGATCAATATTTCCCAAAATCGAAGGCTAATACCCCCTCTAAGAAGCCAGTTCAATCATGTTGGAGGGAAAAGGCTATTACCCATAAAATTGAAGGCTAATACCAACTAAAAAGGGCTTGGATATGACAAGACCAACCAGTCAGAAATCTAAGGCTAATACCCACTGAAATGGGGCTAGTCGACTCGGGATCAATATGTCCCAAAATCGAAGGCTAATACCCCCTCTAAGAAGCCAGTTCAATCATGTTGGAGGGAAAAGGCTATTACCCATAAAATTGAAGGCTAATACCAACTAAAAACGGCTTGGATATGACAAGACCAACCAGTCAGAAATCTAAGGCTAATACCCACTGAAATGGGGCTAGTCGACTCGGGATCAATATTTCCCAAAATCGAAGGCTAATACCCCCTCTAAGAAGCCAGTTCAATCATGTTGGAGGGAAAAGGCTATTACCCATAAAATTGAAGGATAATACCAACTAAAAAGGCTTGGATATGACAAGACCAACCAGGTCAGAAATCTAAGGCTAATACCCACTGAAATGGGGCTAGTCGACTCGGGATCAATATTTCCCAAAATCAAAGGCTAATACCCCCTCTAAGAAGCCAGTTCAATCATGTTGGAGGGAAAAAGCTATTACCCATAAAATTGAAGGCTAATACCAACTAAAAACGGCTTGGATATGACAAGACCAACCAGTCAGAAATCTAAGGCTAATACCCACTGAAATGGGGCTAGTCGACTCCGGATCAATATTTCCCAAAATCGAAGGCTAATACCCCCTCTAAGAAGCCAGTTCAATCATGTTGGAGGGAAAAGGCTATTACCCATAAAATTGAAGGCTAATACCAACTAAAAACGGCTTGGATATGACAAGACCAACCAGGTCAGAAATATAAGGCTAATACCCACTGAAATGGGGATAGTCGACTCGGGATCAATATTTCACAAAATCGAAGGCTATTACCCCCTCTAAGAAGCCAGTTCAATCATGTTGGAGGGAAAATGCTATTACCCATAAAATTGAAGGTTAATACCAACTAAAAAAGGCTTGGATATGACAAGACCAACCACGTCAGAAATCTAAGGCTAATACCCACTGAAATGGGGCTAGTCGACTCGGGATCAATATGTCCCAAAATCGAAGGCTAATACCCCCTCTAAGAAGCCAGTTCAATCATGTTGGAGGGAAAAGGCTATTACCCATAAAATTGAAGGCTAATACCAACTAAAAACGGCTTCGATATGACAAGACCAACCAGTCAGAAATCTAAGGCTAATACCCACTGAAATGGGGCTAGTCGACTCGGGATCAATATTTCCCAAAATCGAAGGCTAATACCCCCTCTAAGAAGCCAGTTCAATCATGTTGGAGGGAAAAGGCTATTACCCATAAAATTGAAGGCTAATACCAACTAAAAAGGGCTTGGATATGACAAGACCAACCAGGTCAGAAATCTAAGGCTAATACCCACTGAAATGGGGCTAGTCGACTCGGGATCAATATTTCCCAAAATCGAAGGCTAATACCCCCTCTAAGAAGCCAGTTCAATCATGTTGGAGGGAAAAGGCTATTACCCATAAAATTGAAGGCTAATACCAACTAAAAACGGCTTGGATATGACAAGACCAACCAGTCAGAAATCTAAGGCTAATACCCACTGAAATGGGGCTAGTCGACTCGGGATCAATATGTCCCAAAATCGAAGGCTAATACCCCCTCTAAGAAGCCAGTTCAATCATGTTGGAGGGAAAAGGCTATTACCCATAAAATTGAAGGCTAATACCAACTAAAAACGGCTTCGATATGACAAGACCAACGTCAGAAATCTAAGGCTAATACCCACTGAAATGGGGCTAGTCGACTCGGGATCAATATTTCACAAAATCGAAGGCTAATACCCCCTCTAAGAAGCCAGTTCAATCATGTTGGAGGGAAAAGGCTATTACCCATAAAATTGAAGGCTAATACCAACTAAAAAGGGCTTGGATATGACAAGACCAACCAGGTCAGAAATCTAAGGCTAATACCCACTGAAATGGGGCTAGTCGACTCGGGATCAATATGTCCCAAAATCGAAGGCTAATACCCCTCTAAGAAGCCAGTTCAATCATGTTGGAGGGAAAAGGCTATTACCCATAAAATTGAAGGCTAATACCAACTAAAAACGGCTTGGATATGACAAGACCAACCAGTCATAAATCTAAGGCTAATACCCATGGAAATGGGGCTAGTCGACTCCGGATCAATATTTCCCAAAATCGAAGGCTAATACCCCCTCTAAGAAGCCAGTTCAATCATGTTGAAGGGAAAAGGCTATTACCCATAAAATTGAAGGCTAATACCAACTAAAAAGGGCTTGGATATGACAAGACCAACGTCAGAAATCTAAGGCTAATACCCACTGAAATGGGGATAGTTGACTCGGGATCAATATTTCACAAAATCGAAGGCTAATACCCCCTCTAAGAAGCCAGTTCAATCATGTTGGAGGGAAAAGGCTATTACCCATAAAATTGAAGGCTAATACCAACTAAAAAGGGCTTGGATATGACAAGACCAACCACGTCAGAAATCTAAGGCTAATACCCACTGAAATGGGGCTAGTCGACTCGGGATCAATATGTCCCAAAATCGAAGGCTAATACCCCCTCTAAGAAGCCAGTTCAATCATGTTGGAGGGAAAAGGCTATTACCCATAAAATTGAAGGCTAATACCAACTAAAAACGGCTTGGATATGACAAGACCAACCAGGTCAGAAATCTAAGGCTAATACCCACTGAAATGGGGCTAGTCGACTCGGGATCAATATTTCCCAAAATCGAAGGCTAATACCCCCTCTAAGAAGCCAGTTCAATCATGTTGGAGGGAAAAGGCTATTACCCATAAAATTGAAGGCTAATACCAACTAAAAAGGGCTTGGATATGACAAGACCAACCACGTCAGAAATCTAAGGCTAATACCCACTGAAATGGGGCTAGTCGACTCGGGATCAATATGTCCCAAAATCGAAGGCTAATACCCCCTCTAAGAAGCCAGTTCAATCATGTTGGAGGGAAAAGGCTATTACCCATAAAATTGAAGGCTAATACCAACTAAAAACGGCTTGGATATGACAAGACCAACCAGGTCAGAAATCTAAGGCTAATACCCACTGAAATGGGGCTAGTCGACTCGGGATCAATATTTCCCAAAATCGAAGGCTAATACCCCCTCTAAGAAGCCAGTTCAATCATGTTGGAGGGAAAAGGCTATTACCCATAAAATTGAAGGCTAATACCAACTAAAAACGGCTTGGATATGACAAGACCAACATGGTCAGAAATCTAAGGCTAATACCCACTGAAATGGGGCTAGTCGACTCGGTTTCAATATTTCCTAAAATCAAAGGCTAATACCCCCTCTAAGAAGCCAGTTCAATCATGTTGGAGGGAAAAGGCTATTACCCATAAAATTGAAGGCTAATACCAACTAAAAAGGCTTGGATATGACAAGACCAACCACGTCAGAAATCTAAGGCTAATACCCACTGAAATGGGGCTAGTCGACTCGGGATCAATATTCCCAAAATCGAAGGCTAATACCCCCTCTAAGAAGCCAGTTCAATCATGTTTGAGGGAAAAGCCTATTACCCATAAAATTGAAGGCTAATACCAACTAAAAACGGCTTGGATATGACAAGACCAACCACGTCAGAAATCTAAGGCTAATACCCACTGAAATGGGGCTAGTCGACTCGGGATCAATATTTCCCAAAATCGAAGGCTAATACCCCCTCTAAGAAGCCAGTTCAATCATGTTGGAGGGAAAAGGCTATTACCCATAAAATTGAAGGCTAATACCAACTAAAAAGGGCTTGGATATGACAAGACCAACCAGGTCAGAAATCTAAGGCTAATACCCACTGAAATGGGGCTAGTCGACTCGGGATCAATATTTCCCAAAATCGAAGGCTAATACCCCCTCTAAGAAGCCAGTTCAATCATGTTGGAGGGAAAAGGCTATTACCCATAAAATTGAAGGCTAATACCAACTAAAAACGGCTTGGATATGACAAGACCAACCAGGTCAGAAATCTAAGGCTAATACCCACTGAAATGGGGCTAGTCGACTCGGGATCAATATTTCCCAAAATCGAAGGCTAATACCCCCTCTAAGAAGCCAGTTCAATCATGTTGGAGGGAAAAGGCTATTACCCATAAAATTGAAGGCTAATACCAACTAAAAAGGGCTTGGATATGACAAGACCAACCAGGTCAGAAATCTAAGGCTAATACCCACTGAAATGGGGCTAGTCGACTCGGGATCAATATTTCCCAAAATCGAAGGCTAATACCCCCTCTAAGAAGCCAGTTCAATCATGTTGGAGGGAAAAGGCTATTACCCATAAAATTGAAGGCTAATACCAACTAAAAAGGCTTGGATATGACAAGACCAACCAGGTCAGAAATCTAAGGCTAATACCCACTGAAATGGGGCTAGTCGACTCGGGATCTATAAGTCCCAAAATCGAAGGCTAATACCCCCTCTAAGAAGCCAGTTCAATCATGTTGGAGGGAAAAGGCTATTACCCATAAAATTGAAGGCTAATACCAACTAAAAACGGCTTGGATATGACAAGACCAACCAGGTCAGAAATCTAAGGCTAATACCCACTGAAATGGGGCTAGTCGACTCGGGATCAATATGTCCCAAAATCGAAGGCTAATACCCCCTCTAAGAAGCCAGTTCAATCATGTTGGAGGGAAAAGGCTATTACCCATAAAATTGAAGGCTAATACCAACTAAAAACGGCTTGGATATGACAAGACCAACCAGGTCAGAAATCTAAGGCTAATACCCACTGAAATGGGGCTAGTCGACTCGGGATCAATATTTCCCAAAATCGAAGGCTAATACCCCCTCTAAGAAGCCAGTTCAATCATGTTGGAGGGAAAAGGCTATTACCCATAAAATTGAAGGCTAATACCAACTAAAAAGGGCTTGGATATGACAAGACCAACCGTCAGAAATCTAAGGCTAATACCCACTGAAATGGGGCTAGTCGACTCGGGATCAATATGTCCCAAAATCGAAGGCTAATACCCCCTCTAAGAAGCCAGTTCAATCATGTTGGAGGGAAAAGGCTATTACCCATAAAATTGAAGGCTAATACCAACTAAAAACGGCTTCGATATGACAAGACCAACCAGGTCAGAAATCTAAGGCTAATACCCACTGAAATGGGGCTAGTCGACTCGGATACAATATTTCCCAAAATCGAAGGCTAATACCCCCTCTAAGAAGCCAGTTCAATCATGTTGGAGGGAAAAGGCTATTACCCATAAAATTGAAGGCTAATACCAACTAAAAACGGCTTGGATATGACAAGACCAACAGGTCAGAAATCTAAGGCTAATACCCACTGAAATGGGGCTAGTCGACTCGGGATCAATATGTCCCAAAATCGAAGGCTAATACCCCCTCTAAGAAGCCAGTTCAATCATGTTGGAGGGAAAAGGCTATTACCCATAAAATTGAAGGCTAATACCAACTAAAAACGGCTTGGATATGACAAGACCAACCAGGTCAGAAATCTAAGGCTAATACCCACTGAAATGGGGCTAGTCGACTCGGGATCAATTGTCCCAAAATCGAAGGCTAATACCCCCTCTAAGAAGCCAGTTCAATCATGTTGGAGGGAAAAGGCTATTACCCATAAAATTGAAGGCTAATACCAACTAAAAAGGCTTGGATATGACAAGACCAACCAGGTCAGAAATCTAAGGCTAATACCCACTGAAATGGGGCTAGTCGACTCGGGATCAATATGTCCCAAAATCGAAGGCTAATACCCCCTCTAAGAAGCCAGTTCAATCAT
Organism: Salix arbutifolia; assembly: GCA_025169955.1. NCBI lineage: Eukaryota > Viridiplantae > Streptophyta > Magnoliopsida > Malpighiales > Salicaceae > Salix > Salix arbutifolia. The sequence continues at coordinate 15,778,637 of CM045904.1, read as the reverse complement.
GTTGGAGGGAAAAGGCTATTACCCATAAAATTGAAGGCTAATACCAACTAAAAAGGCTTGGATATGACAAGACCAACCAGGTCAGAAATCTAAGGCTAATACCCACTGAAATGGGGCTAGTCGACTCGGGATCAATATGTCCCAAAATCGAAGGCTAATACCCCCTCTAAGAAGCCAGTTCAATCATGTTGGAGGGAAAAGGCTATTACCCATAAAATTGAAGGCTAATACCAACTAAAAAGGGCTTGGATATGACAAGACCAACCAGGTCAGAAATCTAAGGCTAATACCCACTGAAATGGGGCTAGTCGACTCGGGATCAATATGTCCCAAAATCGAAGGCTACTAGCCCCTCTAAGAAGCCAGTTCAATCATGTTGGAGGGAAAAGGCTATTACCCATAAAATTGAAGGCTAATACCAACTAAAAAGGGCTTGGATATGACAAGACCAACAGGTCAGAAATCTAAGGCTAATACCCACTGAAATGGGGCTAGTCGACTCGGGATCAATATGTCCCAAAATCGAAGGGTAATACCCCCTCTAAAAAGCCAGTTCAATCATGTTGGAGGGAAAAGGCTATTACCCATAAAATTGAAGGCTAATACCAACTAAAAAGGCTTGGATATGACAAGACCAACAGGTCAGAAATCTAAGGCTAATACCCACTGAAATGGGGCTAGTCGACTCGGGATCAATATGTCCCAAAATCGAAGGCTAATACCCCCTCTAAGAAGCCAGTTCAATCATGTTGGAGGGAAAAGGCTATTACCCATAAAATTGAAGGCTAATACCAACTAAAAACGGCTTGGATATGACAAGACCAACCAGGTCAGAAATCTAAGGCTAATACCCACTGAAATGGGGCTAGTCGACTCGGGATCAATATGTCCCAAAATCGAAGGCTAATACCCCCTCTAAGAAGCCAGTTCAATCATGTTGGAGGGAAAAGGCTATTACCCATAAAATTGAAGGCTAATACCAACTAAAAACGGCTTGGATATGACAAGACCAACCAGGTCAGAAATCTAAGGCTAATACCCACTGAAATGGGGCTAGTCGACTCGGGATCAATATGTCCCAAAATCGAAGGCTAATACCCCCTCTAAGAAGCCAGTTCAATCATGTTGGAGGGAAAAGGCTATTACCCATAAAATTGAAGGCTAATACCAACTAAAAAGGCTTGGATATGACAAGACCAACCAGGTCAGAAATCTAAGGCTAATACCCACTGAAATGGGGCTAGTCGACTCGGGATCAATATGTCCCAAAATCGAAGGCTAATACCCCCTCTAAGAAGCCAGTTCAATCATGTTGGAGGGAAAAGGCTATTACCCATAAAATTGAAGGCTAATACCAACTAAAAAGGCTTGGATATGACAAGACCAACCAGGTCAGAAATCTAAGGCTAATACCCACTGAAATGGGGCTAGTCGACTCGGATCAATATGTCCCAAAATCGAAGGCTAATACCCCCTCTAAGAAGCCAGTTCAATCATGTTGGAGGGAAAAGGCTATTACCCATAAAATTGAAGGCTAATACCAACTAAAAAGGCTTGGATATGACAAGACCAACCAGGTCAGAAATCTAAGGCTAATACCCACGGAAATTGGGCTAGTCGACTCGGGATCAATATGTCCCAAAATCGAAGGCTAATACCCCCTCTAAAAGCCAGTTCAATCATGTTGGAGGGAAAAGGCTATTACCCATAAAATTGAAGGCTAATACCAACTAAAAAGGCTTGGATATGACAAGACCAACCAGGTCAGAAATCTAAGGCTAATACCCACTGAAATGGGGCTAGTCGACTCGGATCAATATGTCCCAAAATCGAAGGCTAATACCCCCTCTAAGAAGCCAGTTCAATCATGTTGGAGGGAAAAGGCTATTACCCATAAAATTGAAGGCTAATACCAACTAAAAAGGCTTGGATATGACAAGACCAACCAGGTCAGAAATCTAAGGCTAATACCCACTGAAATGGGGCTAGTCGACTCGGATCAATATGTCCCAAAATCGAAGGCTAATACCCCCTCTAAGAAGCCAGTTCAATCATGTTGGAGGGAAAAGGCTATTACCCATAAAATTGAAGGCTAATACCAACTAAAAACGGCTTGGATATGACAAGACCAACCAGGTCAGAAATCTAAGGCTAATACCCACTGAAATGGGGCTAGTCGACTCGGATCAATATGTCCCAAAATCGAAGGCTAATACCCCCTCTAAGAAGCCAGTTCAATCATGTTGGAGGGAAAAGGCTATTACCCATAAAATTGAAGGCTAATACCAACTAAAAAGGCTTGGATATGACAAGACCAACCAGGTCAGAAATCTAAGGCTAATACCCACTGAAATGGGGCTAGTCGACTCGGGATCAATATGTCCCAAAATCGAAGGCTAATACCCCCTCTAAGAAGCCAGTTCAATCATGTTGGAGGGAAAAGGCTATTACCCATAAAATTGAAGGCTAATACCAACTAAAAAGGCTTGGATATGACAAGACCAACCAGGTCAGAAATCTAAGGCTAATACCCATTGAAATGGGGCTAGTCGACTCGGATCAATATGTCCCAAAATCAAGGCTAATACCCCCTCTAAGAAGCCAGTTCAATCATGTTGGGGAAAAGGCTATTACCCATAAAATTGAAGGCTAATACCAACTAAAAAGGCTTGGATATGACAAGACCAACCAGGTCAGAAATCTAAGGCTAATACCCACTGAAATGGGGCTAGTCGACTCGGATCAATATGTCCCAAAATCGAAGGCTAATACCCCCTCTAACAAGCCAGTTCAATCATGTTGGGGGAAAAGGCTATTACCCATAAAATTTAGGCTAATACCAACTAAAAAGGCTTGGATATGACAAGACCAACCAGGTCAGAAATCTAAGGCTAATACCCATTGAAATGGGGCTAGTCGACTCAGGATCAATATGTCCCAAAATCAAGGCTAATACCCCCTAAACAAGCCAGTTCAATCATGTTGGGGGAAAAGGCTATTACCCATAAAATTTAGGCTAATACCAACTAAAAAGTGCTTGGATATGACAAGACCAACCAGGTCAGAAATCTAAGGCTAATACCCATTGAAATGGGGCTAGTCGACTCAGGATCAATATGTCCCAAAATCAAGGCTAATACCCCCTCAAACAAGCCAGTTCAATCATCATCGGGGGAAAAGCTATTACCCATAAAATTTAGGCTAATACCAACTAAAAAGTGCTTGGATATGAAAGACCAACCAGGTCAGAAATCTAAGGCTAATACCCATTGAAATGGGGCTAGTCGACTCAGGATCAATATGTCCCAAAATCAAGGCTAATACCCCCTCAAACAAGCCAGTTCAATCATCATGGGGGAAAAGCTATTACCCATAAAATTTAGGCTAATACCAACTAAAAAGTGCTTGGATATGACAAGACCAACCAGGTCAGAAATCTAAGGCTAATACCCATTGAAATGGGGCTAGTCGAGTCAGGATCAATATGTCCCAAAATCAAGGCTAATACCCCCTCAAACAAGCCAGTTCAATCATGTTGGGGAAAAGGCTATTACCCATAAAATTTATGGCTAATACCAATAAAAAGTGCTTGGATATGACAAGACCAACCAGGTCAGAAATCTAAGGCTAATACCCATTGAAATGGGGCTAGTCGAGTCAGGATCAATATGTCCCAAAATCAAGGCTAATACCCCCTCAAACAAGCCAGTTCAATCATGTTCGGGGGAAAAGGCTATTACCCATAAAATTTATGGCTAATACCAATAAAAAGTGCTTGGATATGAAAGACCAACCAGGTCAGAAATCTAAGGCTAATACCCATTGAAATGGGGCTAGTCGAGTCAGGATCAATATGTCCCAAAATCAAGGCTAATACCCCCTCAAACAAGCAGTTCAATCATCATCGGGGGAAAAGCTATTACCCATAAAATTTATGGCTAATACCAACTAAAAAGTGCTTGGATATGACAAGACCAACCAGGTCAGAAATCTAAGGCTAATACCCATTGAAATGGGGCTAGTCGAGTCAGGATCAATATGTCCCAAAATCAAGGCTAATACCCCCTAACAAGCCAGTTCAATCATGTTGGGGGAAAAGGCTATTACCCATAAAATTTATGGCTAATACCAATAAAAAGTGCTTGGATATGAAAGACCAACCAGGTCAGAAATCTAAGGCTAATACCCATTGAAATGGGGCTAGTCGAGTCAGGATCAATATGTCCCAAAATCAAGGCTAATACCCCCTCAAACAAGCATTTCAATCATGTTCGGGGGAAAAGACTATTACCCATAAAATTTATGGCTAATACCAATAAAAAGTGCTTGGATATGAAAAGACCAACCAGGTCAGAAATCTAAGGCTAATACCCATTGAAATGGGGCTAGTCGAGTCAGGATCAATATGTCCCAAAATCAAGGCTAATACCCCTCAAACAAGCATTTCAATCATCATGGGGGAAAAGGCTATTACCCATAAAATTTATGGCTAATACCAACTAAAAAGTGCGGATATGACAAGACCAACCAGGTCAGAAATCTAAGGCTAATACCCATTGAAATGGGGCTAGTCGAGTCAGGATCAATATGTCCCAAAATCAAGGCTAATACCCCCTCAAACAAGCAGTTCAATCATGTTCGGGGGAAAAGGCTATTACCCATAAAATTTATGGCTAATACCAATAAAAAGTGCTTGGATATGAAAGACCAACCAGGTCAGAAATCTAAGGCTAATACCCATTGAAATGGGGCTAGTCGAGTCAGGATCAATATGTCCCAAAATCAAGGCTAATACCCCCTCAAACAAGCCAGTTCAATCATCATCGGGGGAAAAGGCTATTACCCATAAAATTTATGCCTAATACCAAATAAAAACTGCTTGGATAGGAAAGCACCAACGAGGTCAGAAATCTAAGGCTAATACCCATTGAAATGGGGCTAGTCGAGTCAGGATCAATATGTCCCAAAATCCAAGGCTATAACCCCTCAAACAAGCGATTTCAATCATCATCGGGGGAAAAGACTATTACCCATAAAATTTATGGCTAATACCAACTAAAAAGTGCTCGGATATGACAAGACCAACCGGGTCAGAAATCTAAGTCTAATACCCATTGAAATGGGGCTAGTCGAGTCAGGATCAATATGTCCCAAAATCCAAGGCTAATACCCCCTGAAACAAGCCAGTTCAATCATGTTCGGGGGAAAAGCTATTACCCATAAAATTTATGGTTAATACCAAATAAAAAGTGCTCGGATATGAAAAGACCAACCAGATCAGAAATCTAAGGCTAATACCCATTGAAATGGGGCTAGTCGAGTCAGGATCAATATGTCCCAAAATCCAAGGCTATACCCCCTCAAACAAGCGATTTCAATCATCATCGGGGGAAAAGACTATTACCCATAAAATTTATGGCTAATACCAAATAAAAAGTGCTTGGATATGAAAAGACCAACCAGGTCAGAAATCTAAGGCTAATACCCATTGAAATGGGGCTAGTCGAGTCAGGATCAATATGTCCCAAAATCCAAGGCTATAACCCCTCAAACAAGTGATTTCAATCATCATCAGGGGAAAAGACTATTACCCATAAAATTTATGGCTAATACCAATAAAAAGTGCTTGGATATGAAAAGACCAACCAGGTCAGAAATCTAAGTCTAATACCCATTGAAATGGGGCTAGTCGAGTCAGGATCAATATGTCCCAAAATCCAAGGCTATACCCCCTCAAACAAGCGATTTCAATCATCATCGGGGGAAAAGACTATTACCCATAAAATTTATGGCTAATACCAACTAAAAAGTGCTCGGATATGACAAGACCAACCGGGTCAGAAATCTAAGTCTAATACCCATTGAAATGGGGCTAGTCGAGTCAGGATCAATATGTCCCAAAATCCAAGGTTAATACCCCCTTAAACAAGCCAGATCAATCATGTACGGGGAAAAGGCTATTACCCATAAAATTTATGGTTAAAACCAAATAAAAAGTGCTCGGATATGAAAACACCAACGAGGTCAGAAATCTAAGGCTAATACCCAGTGAAATGGGGCTAGTCGAGTCAGGATCAATATATCTAAAAATCCAAGGGTATACCCCCACAAACAAGCGATTTCAATCATCATCGGGGGAAAAGACTATTACCCATAAAATTTATGGGTAATACCAAATAAAAAGTGCTTGGATAGGAAAACACCAACGAGGTCAGAAATCTAAGGCTAAGACCCACTGAAATGGTGCTAGTGGAGTCAGGATCAATATGTCCCATAATCCAAGGCTAATGCCCCCTTCAACAAGCCATTTCAATAATACTCGCGGAAAAAAGGTTATTACCCTTAAAATTTCAGGCTAACACCAACTAAAATGGGTTTGGATATGAGAAGACCAACCAGGTCAGAAATCTAAGTTTAATACCCATTGAAATAGGGTAGTCGAGTCAGGATCAATATGTCCCAAAACCCAAGGCTATACCCCCTCAAACAAGAGATTTCAATCATCAACGGGGGAAAAGACTATTACAATAAAATTTATGAGTAATACCAAATAAAAAGTTCTTGGATATGAAAAGACCGACCAGGTCAGAAATCTGAGGCTAATACCCATTGAAATGGGACTAGTCGAGTCATGATCAATATGTCCCAAAATCAAAGCCTATAACCCCTCAAACAAGTGATTTCAATCATCATCAGGGGAAAAGACTATTACCCATAAAATTTATGGCTAATATCAACTAAAAATTGCAAGGATATGAAAAGACCAACCAGGTCAGAAATCTAAGGCTAATACCCATTGAAATGGGGCTAGTCGAGTCAGGATCAAAATGTCCCAAAATCCAACGCTATAGCCCCTCAAACAAGCGATTTCAACCATCATCGGGGGTAAACATTATTACCCATAAAATTTATGGCTAATACGAACTAAAAAGTGCTCGGATATGACAAGACCAACTGGGTCAGAAATCTAAGTCTAATACCCATTGAAATGGGGCTAGTCGAGTCAGGATCAATATGTCCCAAAATCCAAGGCTAATACCCCCTTAAACAAGCCAGTTCAATGATATTCGGGGGAAAAGGCTATTTCCCATAAAATTTATGTTTAATACCAAATAAAAATTGCTCGTATATTTAAAGATCAACCAGGTCAGAAATCTAAGGCTAATACCCATTGAAATGGGGCTAGTCGACTCAGGATCAATATCTCCCAAAATCCAAGGGTATACCCCCTCAAACAAGCCAGTTCAATCATCATCGGGGGAAAACACTATTACCCATAAAATTTATGGCTAATACCAAATAATAAGTGCTGGGATAGGAAAACACAAACGAGGTCAGAAATCTAAGGCTAATACCCATTGAAATGGGGCTAGTCGATTCAAGATCAATATGTCCCAAAATCCAAGGATATACCCCCTTAAACAAGCGATTTCAATCATCATCGGGGGGAAAGACTATTACCCATAAAATTTATGGCTAATACCAAATAAAAACTGCTTGGATAGGAAAACACCAACGAGGTCAGAAACCTAAGGCTAATACCCACTGAAATGCTGCTAGTCGAGTCAGGATCAATATGTCCCAAAATCTAAGGCTAATACCCCCTCCAACAAGCCATTTCAATAATACTCGCGAAAAAAGGCTATTACCTTTAAAATTTAAGGCTAACACCAACTAAAATGGGATTGGATATGAGAAGACCAACCGCGTTAAAAATCTAAGTATAATACCCATTGATATGGGGATAGTCTAGTCAAGATCAAAATGTCCCCAACTCCAAGGCTATACCCCCTCAAATAAGCGATTTCAATCATCATCGGGGGGAAAGACTATTACCCATAAAATTTATGGCTAATACCAAGTAAAAAGTTCTCGGATATGACAAGACCAACCAGGTTAGAAATCTGAGGCTAATACCCATTGAAATGGGACTAGTCGAGTCAAGATCAATATGTCCCAAAATCCAAGGCTATACACCATCAAACAAGCGATTTCAATCATCATCGGGGGAAAAGACTATTACCCATAAAATTTATGGCTAATACCAACTAAAAAGTGCAAGGATAAGAAAAGACCAACCAGGTCAGAAATCTAAGTCTAATACCGATTGAAATGGGGCTAGTCGAGTCAGGATCAATATGTCCCAAAATCCAAGGCTAATACCCCCTTAAACAAGCCAGTTCAATAATGTTCGGGGGAAAAGGCTATTACCCATAAAATTTAAGGTTAATACCAAATAAAAAGTGCTCGGACATCAAAAGACCAACTAGGTCAGAAATCTAAGTTTAATACCCATTGAAATGGGGCTAGTCGTGTCAGGATCAATATGTCCCAAAATCCAAGGCAATACCCCCTCAAACAAGCTATTTCAATCATCATCGGGGGAAAAGACTATTACAATAAAATTTATGGTTAACACCAAATAAAAAGTGCTTGGATATGAAAAGACCAACCAGGTCAAAAATCTAAGGCTAATACCCATTGAAATGGAGCTAGTCGAGTCAGGATCAAAATGTCCCAAAATCCAAGGCTATAGCCCCTCAAACAAGCGATTTCAATCATCATCGGGGGTAAACATTATTACCCATAAAATTTATGGCTAATACGAACTAAAAAGTTCTCGGATATGACAAGACCAACTGGGTCAGAAATCTAAGTCTAATACCCATTGAAATGGAGCTAGTCGAGTCAGGATCAAAATTTCCCCAAATCCAAGGCTATACCACCTCAAATAAGCAATTTAAATCATCATTGGGGGAAAAGACTATTTCTCATAAAATTTATGGCTAATACCAAGTAAAAAGTTCTCGGATAAGACAAGACCAATCAGGTCAGAAATCTTAGGCTAATACCCATTGAAATGGGACTAGTCGAGTCATGATCAATATGTCCCAAAATCCAAGGCTATACACCCTCAAACAAGCGATTTCAATCATCATCGGGGGGAAAGACTATTACCCATAAAATTGATGGCTAATACCAACTAAAAAGTGCAAGGATAAGAAAAGACCAACCAGGTCAGAAATCTAAGTCTAATACCCATTGAAATGGGGCTAGTCGAGTCAGGATCAATATGTCCCAAAATCCAAGGCTAATACCCCCTTAAACAAGCCAGTTCAATAATGTTCGGGGGAAAAGGCTATTACCCATAAAATTTAAGGTTAATACAAAATAAAAAGTGCTCGGATATCAAAAGACCAACCAGGTCAGAAATCTAAATTTAATACCCATTGAAATGGGGCTAGTCGAGTCAGGATCAATATGTCCCAAAATCCAAAGCTATACCCCCTCAAACAATCGATTTCAATCATCATCAGGGGAAAAGACATTTACAATAAAATTTATGGTTAATACCAAATAAAAAGTGCTTGGATATGAAAAGACCAACTAGGTCAGAAATCTGAGGCTAATACCCATTGAAATGGGACTAGTCGAGTCATGATCAATATGTCCCAAAATCCAAGGCTATAACCCCTCAAACAAGTGATTTCAATCATCATTAGGGGAAAAGACTATTACCCTTAAAATTTATGCCTAATACCAACTAAAAAGTGCAAGGATATGAAAAGACCAACCGGGTATGAAATCTAAATCTAATACCCATTGAAATGGAGCTAGTCGAGTCAGGATCAATATGTCCCAAAATCCAAGGCTATACCCCCTCAAACTAGCGATATGAATCATCATCGGGGGGAAAGACTTTTACCCATAAAATTTATGGCTAATACGAACTAAAAAGTGCTCAGATATGACAAGACCAACCGGGTCAGAAATCTAAGTCTAATAGCCATTGAAATGGGGCTAGTCGAGTCAGGATCAATATGTCTAAAAATCCAAGGGTATACCCCCTCAAACAAGCGATTTCAATCATCATCGGGGGAAAAGACTATTACCCATAAAATTTATGGCTAATACCAAATAAAACGTGCTTGGATAGGAAAACACCAACGAGGTCAGAAATCTAAGGCTAATACCCACTGAAATGGTGCTAGTCGAGTCAGGATAAATATGTCCCAAAATCGAAGGATAATGCCCCCTCCAACAAGCCATTTCAATAATACTCGCGGAAAAAAGGCTATTACCCTTAAAATTTAAGGCTAACACCAACTAAAATGGGATTGGATATGAGAAGACCAACCAGGTCAAAAATCTAAGTATAATACCCATTGATATGGGGATAGTCCACTCAGGATCAAAATGTCCACAAATCCAAGGCTATACCCCCTCAAATAAGTGATTTCAATCATCATCGGGGGAAAAGACTATTTCCCATAAAATTTATGGCTAATACCAAGTAAAAAGTTCTCGGATATGACAAGACCAACCAGGTCAGAAATCTGAGTATAATACCCATTGAAATGGGACTAGTCGAGTCATGATCAATATGTCCCAAAATCCAAGGCTATACACCCTCAAACAAGCGATTTCAATCATCATCGGGGGAAAAGACTATTACTCATAAAATTGATGGCTAATACCAACTAAAAAGTGCAAGGATATGAATAGACCAACCGGGTCAGAAATCTAAGTCTAATACCCATTGAAATGGGGCTTGTCGAGTCAGGATCAATATGTCCCAAAATCCAAGGCTAATACCCCCTTAAACAAGCCAGTTCAATAATGTTCGGGGGAAAAGGCTATTACCCATAAAATTTATGGTTAATACCAAATAAAAAGTGCTCGGATATGAAAAGACCAACCAGGTTAGAAATCTAAGTTTAATACCCATTGAAATGGGGCTATTACCCTTAAAATTTAAGGCTAACACCAACTAAAATGGGATTGGATATGAGAAGACCAACCGGGTCAAAAATCTAAGTATAATACCCATTGATATGGGGATAGTCCAGTCATGATCAAAATGTCCTGAAATCGAAGGCTATACCCCCTCAAAAAAACAAGTTCAATCATGCTCGGGGGAAAAGACTATTACCCATAAAATTTATGGCTAACGCCAACTAAAAAGTGCTCGGATATGAAAAGACCAACCATGTCAAAAATCTAAGGCTAATACCTATTGAAATGGGGCTAGTCGATTCAGGATCAATATGTCCCATAATCCAAGGCTATACCCCCTCAAACAACCGATTCCAATCATCGTCGGAGGAAAAGACTATTACCCATAAAATTTATGGCTACTACCAACTAAAAAGTGCTTGGATATGACAAGACCATCCAGGTCATAAATCTAAGGCTAATACCCATTGAAATGGGGCTAGTCGAGTTAGGATCAATATGTCCCAAAATCCAAGGCTAATACCCACTCAAACATGTCAGTTCAATCATGCTCGGGGAAAAATACAATTACCAATAAAATTTATGGCTAACACCAACTAAAAAGTGCTCGGAAATGACAAGACCAACCGGGTAAGAAATCTAAGACTAATACCCATTGAAATGGGGCTAGTCCTGCCAGGATCAATATGTCCAAAATCGAAGGCTAATACCCCCTAAAGAAAACAAGCCAAATCAATCATGTTCGGAGAAAAAGACTATAACCCATAAAATTTATGGCTAATACCAACTAAAAAGTGCTCGGATATGACAAGACCAACCAGGTGTGAAATGTAAGGCTAATACCCATTGAAATGGGTCTAGTCGAGTCGGGATCAATATGTCCCAAAATCCAAGGCTAATACCTCATCAAACAAGCCAGTTCAATCATGCTCGGGGGAAAAGGCTATTACCCATAAAATTTATGGCTAATTCCAAATAAAAAGTGCTCGGATATGAAAAGACCAACCAGGTTAGAAATCTAAATCTAACACCCATTGAAATGGGGCTAGTCGAGTCAGGATCAATATGTTCCAAAATCCAAGGCTAATATCTCCTCAAAAAAGCCAGTTCAATCATGCTCGGGGGAAAAGGCTATTACCCATAAAATTTAAGCCTAACACCAACTCAAATGGGATTGGATATGACAAGACCAACCAGGTCAAAATCTAGGTCTAATACCCAATGAAATGGAGCTAGTCGAGTGAGGATCAATATGTCCCAAAATTGAAGCCTAATACCCCCTCAAACAAGCCAATTCAATCATGCTCGAGGGAAAACACTATTACCCATAAATTTTATGGCTAACACCAACTAAAAAGTGCTCGGATATGACAAGACCAACCGGGTCAGAAATCTAAAGTTAATATCCATGGAAATGGGGCTACTCGTGTCAAGATCAATATGTCCCAAAATCTAAGGCTAATACCCCCTCAAACAAGCCAGATAAATCATGATCGGGGGAAAAAACTCTTACCTATAAATTTTATGGCTAATACCAAATAAAAAGTGCTCGAATATGAAAAGACCAACCAGGTCAGAAATCTAAGGTTAATACCCATTGAAATGGGACTAGTCGAGTCAGGATCAATATATCCCAAAATCCAAGGCTATACCCCCTCAAACAAGCGATTCCAATCATTATCGTAGGAAAAGACTATTACCCATAAAATATATGTCTACTACCAACTAACAAGTGCTTGGATATGACAAGACCATCCAGGTCAAAAATATAAGGCTAATACCCATTGAAATGGGGCTAGTCGAGTTAGGATCAATATGTCCCAAAATCCAAGGCTAATACCCCCTCAAACATGCCAGTTCAATCATGCTCAGGGAAAAAGACAATTAACCATAAAATTTATGGCTAACACCAACTAAAATGGGATCGGATATGACAAGACCAATCGGGTCAGAAATCTAAGCCTAATACCCATTGAAATGGGGCTAGTCGTGACAGGATCAATATGTCCCAAAATCCAAGGCTAATACCCCCCCAAACAAGTGATTTCAATCATCATCGGGGGGAAAAGGCTATTAACCATAAAATTTATGGCTACTACCAACAAAAAAGTGCTGGGATATGACAAGACCATCCAGGTCAGAAATCTAAGGCAAATACTCTTTGAAATGGGGCTAGTCGAGTCAGGATCAATATGTCCCAAAATCCAAGGCTAATACCCCCTCAAACATGCAGTTCAATCATGCTCGGGGAAAAAGACAATTACCCATAAAATTTATGGCTAACACCAACTAAAAAGTGCTCGGATATGACAAGACCAACCGGGTCAAAAATCTAAGGCTAATATCCATTGAAATGGGGCTAGTCGAGTCAGGATCAATATGTCCCAAAATCCAAGGCTAATAGCCCCTCAAAAAAGCCAGTTCAATCATGCTGGGGGGAAAAGGCTATTACCCATAAAATTTAAACCTAACACCAACTAAAATGGGTTTGGATATGACAAGACCAATCGGGTCAGAAATCTAAGAGTAATACCCATTGAAATGGGGATAGTCGATTCAGGATCAATATGTCCCAAAATCCAAGGCTAATACCCCCTCCAACAAGCCAGTTCAATCATGCTTGGGGGAAAAGACTATTACCCATAAAATTTATGGCTAATACCAACTAAAATGTGTTAGGATATGACAAGAACAGCTGGGTCAGAAATCTAAGGCTATTACGCATTGAAATGGGGCTACTCGAGTCAGGAACAATATGTCCCAAAATCCAAGGCTAATATCCCCTCAAACAAGCCAGTTCAATAATGCTCGAGGGAAAAGACTATTACCCATAAAATTTATGGCTAACACCAACTAAAAAGTACTCGGATATGACAAGACCAACCGGGTCAGAAATCTAAGGCTAATATCCATTGAAATGGGGCTAGTCGAGTCAGGATCAATATGTCCCAAAATCCAAGGCTAATACCCCCTCAAACAAGCCAGTTGAATCATTCTCTGGGGAAAAGTCTATTACCCATAAAATTTATGGCTAATTCCAAATAAAAACTGCTTGGATATGAAAAGACCAACCAGGTCAGAAATCTAAGGCTAATACCCATTGAAATGTGGCTAGTCGAGTCAGGATCAATATGTTCCAAAAACCAAGGCTAATTCCCCCTCAAAAAAGCTAGTTCAATCATGGTCGGGGGAAAAGGCTATTACCCATAAAATTTAAGCGTAACACCAACTAAAGTGGGATTGGATATGACAAGACCAATCGGGTCAGAAATCTAAGCCTAATACCCATTGAAATGGGGCTAGTCGAGTCAGAATCAATATGTCCCTAAATCCAAGGCTAATACCCCCTCCAACAAGCCAGTTCAATCATGCTCGGGCGAAAAGACTATTACCCATAAAATTTATGGCTAACACCAACTAAAAAGTGCTTGGATATGACAAGACCAACCGGGTCAGAAATCTAAGGCTAATATCCATTGAAATGGGGCTAGTCGAGTCAGGATCAATATGTCCCAAATCCAATGCTAATATCCCCTCAAACAAGCCAGTTCAATCATGCTCAGGGGAAAAGTCTATTACCCATAAAATTTATGGCTAATACCAAATAAAAACTGCTCGGATATGAAAAGACCAACCAGGTCAGAAATCTAAGGCTAATAACCATTGAAATGGGGCTAGTCGAGTCAGGATCAATATGTTCCAAAATCCAAGGCTAATTCCCCCTCAAACATGCCAGTTCAATCATGCTCGGGGGAAAAGGCTATTACCCATAAAATTTAAGCATAACACCAACTAAAGTGGGATTGTATATGACAAGACCAATCGTGTCAGAAATCTAAGTCTAATACCCATTGAAATGGGGCTAGTCGAGTCAGGATCAATATGACCCAAAATCCAAGGCTAATGCCTCCTCCAACAAGCCATTTCAATAATTCTCGCGGAAAAAAGGCTATTACCCTTAAAATTTAAGTCTAACACCAACTAAAATGGAATTGGATATGACAAGACCAACCAGGTCAGAAATCTAAGTCTAATACCCAATGAAATGGGGCTAGTCGAGTCAGGATCAATATGTCCCAAAATCCAAGGCTAATACCCCCTCAAACAAGCCAGTTCAATCATGCTCGTGGGAAAATGCTATTACCCATATATTTATGGCTAACACCAACTAAAAAGTGCTCGGATATGACAAAACCAACCGGGTCAGAAATCTAAGGTTAATACCCATTGAATGGGGCTTGTCAAGTCAGGATCAATATGTCACAAAATCTAAGGCTAATATGCCCCCTCCAACAAGCCATTTCAATAATACTCGCGGAAAAAAGGCTATTACCCTTAAAATTTAAGGCTATCACCAACTAAAATGGGATGGGATATGACAAGATGAACCGGGTCAGAAATCTAAGTCTAATACTCAATGAAATTGGGCTAGTCGAGTCAGGATCAATATATCACAAAATGTAAGGCTAATACCCCCTCAAACATGCCAGTTCAATCTTGCTCGAGAAAAAAGACTATTACCCATAAAATTTATGGCTAACACCAATTAAAAAGTGCTCAGATATGACAAGACCAATCGGGTCAGAAATCTAAGGCTAATACCCATTGAAACCCACAAATCCCTCAACCATCACTAACTCTTACTCTCTCCTTTCGAAATTTCGGGTGCCACACCCCAATCTCCCTAAACCCTAAACAAAATTGGAAACTAAGGAATTAAAAAAATGGAAATGTTGACCGTACCTGAAGTAGATCTTCGTTGTGGTGGTGATGGGTCTACTGTGCAACTCAAGCTCGACGCTGGCAAGGTGGATCGGGAACAAGAGCTGGAACGATTTTTTTCACTCACTGTTCACTGCTGTGTTAGTTTTAAATACAGAGGAGAGCAACTCTTTTTTTTTCTGAACAAAATGAAATGCATGAGACGAACGAGAGAGACGAACGGATAATTAATTAGTTGATAAAACACGCGGTAGTGCATTGCGATCGAGGAAGTTCAAAGGCGTGTTTTAAAAAATTGAATTGCAACAGACATTATTGCAACGGAAAGTCCGTTGCAATTTAAATTTGCAACGGAATGTCCGTTGCAATCCACTTTGTTTTTTTTTCAGAATATATTTTGCAACGGAAAATCCATTGCTAAACATATTCCGTCAGTAATCTGCTCCAATTTTTGCAACGGATTTTTTCAGTTGCAAAAATCCATTGCAAACGACCTCTTTTTCTTGTAGTGGGGATGGCTATGATTTGTTGTATGACGGGAACTTGCACTAAGTGCTAAAGTGGTCAACAGTGGAAGGGTATTGATGTAAACTCCAGTGCTTCTGAGATTGTTTTTGGCTTAGGCAGTTGTAGGTTGAGGTAACTGGGGGGAAGGTGATGAGATAATAGGTTATTACCCTATATGTTAATGGTTGTGGTGGTTTGAGGTTTATTGCTTCCGACTAGGAGTTTAAAACATATTAGAGTTTTTCCTTTTCTTTGTAAAATCAAGTAAAATAGAAGCATAAAGATGTCAAGACACCTTACCAAAGAGTCTTGAATACAAAAGATTATTTTCTTGAATGTTTTGTTTATTAATTTCTCATCTTCTCCAATTCATCCTACTTTTCTTTAATTTCCTTGAATTCCCTTTTGTTTTCTTGAATTCATGCTTAAGTAAAGTTATACTAATAATCTCTTTTTATTCTCTTAATTGCATGTCATAATGTTCTCTCATAGAAATTAAAGTCATAAAAGAGTTATCTTTCCTTTTCACTTTTATTTAGAATAGTGGTTTGTTTTTAATAGAGCTCATTACTTTCCTCTCTCTTTATTATTAATTTCCCTTTTCAAACTTTAAAGTACATTTTACTCCCCATTTAAATTATTTCTTTCATGTTAAACTCTAAACCCTAAAAAGAAAATTACTATTATATCATATTATTCTTCTTACAATAAAAACTTGGGATTTTAAATTTTTAGTTTTATCTTAGATTATAAATTATAATTTATATATAAAAAAACATGATAGATAAGGTATTATATTAAAAATATATATATATATATATATTTTTAGTAAATATTACTTATATCTTCAATTGATTTTTTGTATATAAAAGGGCCTAAAGCCTAAATTGTCAAGTCTCGTCGAAATATCTCTTTTGAGAATATAAATAATTTTTTTGATGTTTTCAAATTATCTTGATATGATAATATCTAAAATATTTTTTAAAAAATATATATTATTTTAATGTATTTCTAAATAAAAAATATTTTAAAATAAAAAAAATTATTTATATTCTAAAAGAGATATTTCGACGATTACTTTTACCTAAATAAATTTAGGTAAAGTAACAGAAACATCCTCCATTATATTCTCAAATATACTCGTCATGTCTTTAGGTCTAGCACCTCAAAAGGATCACCCAAAGGCCTAATTAAATCAGCAAATGACAAATCTCGCAAGTCCACACTAGCATGAGAAGGCCTTAGGAAATTATTGTAGGTCAGCTTTATCAATATGGAACGAAATGCCTTAATGGTTTTGGTGTAAAAAAACACCTTTCTATAACGTGTACAGAGATAATAATAATAATAATAATAATAATAATAATAATAATAATAACAA
Source organism: Salix arbutifolia (assembly GCA_025169955.1). Taxonomy (NCBI): domain Eukaryota; kingdom Viridiplantae; phylum Streptophyta; class Magnoliopsida; order Malpighiales; family Salicaceae; genus Salix; species Salix arbutifolia. Next base: position 15,761,290 of record CM045904.1, on the reverse strand, counting down.
CAACAATAATAATAATAATAATGTCATGTTTCTCAATGTTAAATATCTGGTACAAATTGATGATAGCATATTATATTTGACTGAATCTTAATCTAAAATACATCTAGGTAAAGGTACCCATCTAAGTTTTTGGTCAAACAGGTCATATTTAGTTGTGATTAAAACAAAAATGATTAAAAAAAAGAAGAAAAAAAAAAGAAGCATTGCCCTGCCATACCCTAAATAGTAAATTAAGCAGTGCATGAAACTCGGTTTAGATCCAAATTTCTTGTTGTGAAATGTGAGGAAGGGAGTGATGCAAGGAGCCAGAGGGCAGAGAGGAATGTGGGGGAGTCTAATGGTTGATTTTTTGTGCATGCATGGTATAAAAGACGAGAGTAGGGGGCAACATTCAAGATGCAGAAGAAGGTAAATCTTTCTTCCATTGACAGGGATAGAAGAAACTGAGATTTAATTAGTTTTGTGTGAAAAGGAGGAAGAGGAAAAGGGTTAATATTAATATATATCTAACCCGATCGAAAGTCACACAGACATATCAGAGAGATGGCTGGGGTGGTGTTTTTGGTTTTGCTCTGCATCTGTGCAGGAACATTAATGGTGGGAGTCCGGGGTGAAGACCCTTACCTGTTCTTCACATGGAACGTCACCTACGGCACCCTCTCCCCCTTGGGAGTTCCCCAACAGGTGATTCTCATCAATAATCAATTCCCTGGACCCAATATCAACTCCACCAGTAACAACAACATTGTCATTAATGTCTTCAATAACCTCGACGAGCCCTTCCTTCTGACATGGAGCGGCATCCAGCAGAGGAAGAACTCGTGGCAAGATGGAGTGCTTGGTACCAACTGCCCCATCCTCCCAGGAACCAACTTCACCTACCACTTCCAGGTTAAGGACCAGATCGGTAGCTACTTCTACTACCCAACCACAGGCATGCACCGTACAGCGGGTGGTTTTGGTGGCCTCCGCATCAACAGTCGTCTACTCATCCCCGTCCCTTATGCTGATCCCGAGGATGATTACACTGTTATTCTCAATGACTGGTACACTAAGAGCCACACAGCTCTCCAGAAGCTATTGGATGGCGGCCGCACTCTTGCAAGGCCCGATGGTGTCCTCGTCAATGGCAAAAACGCCAAGGGAGACGGCAAGGATGAGCCTCTCTTCACAATGAAGCCCGGAAAGACATACAAGTACAGGATCTGCAATGCTGGGCTCAGGAATACTCTCAATTTCAGGATCCAGGGCCATACAATGAAACTTGTGGAGATGGAGGGATCCCATGTAGTGCAAAACGTCTACGAGTCACTCGATGTCCATGTTGGACAATGCTTCAGCGTCCTCGTGACAGCCAGCCAAGATCCCAAGGACTACTACATGGTGGCTTCCACCCGATTCAATAAGCAGGTTCTCACTGGCAAGGGCATCATCCGTTATACCAACGGCAAGGGTCCAGCATCACCTGAGCTCCCTGAAGCACCAGTTGGATGGGCTTGGTCTCTCAATCAGTTCCGTTCCTTCCGCTGGAACCTTACAGCCAGTGCTGCTAGGCCTAACCCTCAAGGCTCCTACCATTATGGTTCCATCAACATTACCCGCACCATTAAGCTCGTAAATTCGGCAAGCCAAGAAGGTGGTAAGCTTCGCTACGCGCTCAATGGAGTATCTCACGTTAATCCAGAAACGCCACTCAAACTTGCTGAGTACTATGGGGTCGCAGACAGGGTGTTCAAGTATGACACCATCCTGGACAGTCCACAAGCTAACGTTGCTGATGCTAAGATTGTCACGCAGCCTAATGTCCTTAACCTCACCTTCCGTAACTTCGTTGAGATCATCTTTGAGAACCACGAGAAGAGCATGCAATCATATCACTTGGATGGCTATTCCTTCTTTGCAGTCGCGTAAGTAATTCATTATTCGATAATTGGATGGATTAATTAGGCATGCATTATATATTTAAGTATTCTATTGTGATCTCTAACTGGTCAATATATATATTTAACAGCGTGGAGCCGGGCACTTGGACCCCTGAAAAGAGAAAGCACTACAATCTTCTTGATGCAGTGAGTAGGACAACCGTTCAGGTTTACCCCAAATCTTGGGCTGCCATCCTTTTGACATTCGACAATGCTGGAATGTGGAACATCAGGTCAGAGATGTGGGAAAGAGTTTATCTAGGACAACAGCTGTATGCCAGTGTTCTTTCCCCTGCACGCTCCCTCAGGGACGAGTACAATCTTCCCGATAATTCTTTACTATGTGGCATCGTCAAGGACATGCCAAAACCCGCACCTTACAGTGTCTAAGATATAAAGTGGCTCATCCTCCATGTGCTAACCCTTTTCAACTTATTACAGTAACCTTTTTCCAAATTATTGTCCCTTTTTTATTCATCAAATAAATGTTCTGCTCTTTCTCCCTTTCATGCAATCACAATAACATTGAATCTATATAGTTATATGTGGCTGCATATATAAGTTTTCATAGCCTTTCCTATTTCAGTTTAAGAGTTGTGCTGTGTCATATTTTATACATGAATCGTTGGATGGGGAATAAGTTCTTTTAGATATATTAGAATAGAGTCGATGCGGAATGATGAAGAGAGCATGATCTGGTTACCTTAAGACCTTACAGTTAAGGTTGTCAAAATCGTGATTTTGACACGACACGGAAGAGGCTTTGAAAACTCGGATCGTAAGATCGGATCGTAAAATCATAAAATCGTACCTGAATTTTTCCGTACAAAAATCGTAAAATCACAGCTAAAATCATGTAGGTAGAAAAATCATAAAATCGTAAGTAAAATATTTTCGAATACAATATAACATAATCATGGCCATAAAACTTCATTAGTTAAGGTTTTTTTGTTGAATAGTGTATATATAGTTTTTAAAGTAGCTCCTTGAATAGTGTATATATGGGTTTTTTGTTGATATATTCTCCAATGGTAAAAGCTATTTTGGAGAACTATTTTTTATCTTATTTTAAATAAAGTTCAATTATTTTATATATTTTTTAATTATGCAATTAATTATATAATTAATAGGAGTAAGTTATATAATTAAATAATTGCTTTTGAAAAACCCTCCAACAATAAAATTATTTTTTAAAACTATATTTAAATTAAAAAAATGAATTAAAAAATAAATTTAAATATAATTAAAAGACATACAATATTTGAGATTTGAAATTTAAGCTACTTATTGTATGTTTTTCAAGTAATTGTATATTTTTTATGGTAGTTGTAATTGAAGTTAATTAATGTTATTTATTGTCTTAAATTAATAGGATTTTTTTAAAATTATTTTTTTATGCTAATTAATAATAATAATAATAATAATATTAATTATTTATTATTATTATTATTATTATTATAACCCCCCGAAGAAACCTACTTTATTATTATTATTATTATAACACACAACCCCCCCGAAACCTATTATTATTATTATTATTATTATTATTATTATGATTATTATAAAAGCCCTCCAACCCTAATTCCCTTAACACTCATCTCCCTCCCTTTCTTGTGCTCATCTCCCTCCCTTTCTTGTGCCTTTGCTTGTGCTGCCGAACTGAGAACTAGCGATTTGGGGGATTTTGTGCTGAGAAGAGAAGAGAAGATTTTGGGGGTGAGAGCTGATGATTTGAGGGATTTGAGAGTGAGAAGATTTTGATTTTGAGCTTCGAATGTAATTGACAGAATGAAAAATTGAAAATGAAAGCTGATGTCCGAACACCATAAACTCGTAAAATCGGACCAATCCGGTCCGATTTTACGAGTCGGACTGATTTTAAACGGGTTTGACCAAATTTGACCGGATTCGAGTTTTCTTTCCGAGTTAACCCGTTTTCATGAGTCAACTCGCGTTTTTAAATTTATCATGCTTACAGTTGCATTGCTTCAAACTACAGCATATTAAATTATTATTATTTTTATTTATTGTTCGTAATAATTTCAATAAGGACTCAGTCAAGGCACTATATAATGAACTTGATCTTATTATAGAATATGAAAGCACTGTTATACCTTCAAGTAATCCCTTGGCGCCAAGCGTGAGGAAATGCCACGTGTTTGGTAATTTTTCCGACGACCAGGATAAAAGAACTCATTGAAGCGGCTCCCGTTTGCGAATCTAGAACGAAACGAAGTGAAGAGAAAAAAGAAATGAATTTCGCTAGCAGGAAACTGGTGGTGATATATATAATGCACGCCCGGAAAACGGATGTAATATTTAACAATTCTGCAATCACTCTGCAGGCCTTCTTTACAACCTCTGAGACATGAAATTGAAACTGGACAATAACATCGGCAATGAGCCTTATTGAAAAATGTAACAACCGTGCCACACTATCAAACTAAACGCTAATAATTATCTGATTCGTTTCTTCTGTTATTCCCTACATAGAATGCACAGCAAAGCATCTCCGAAACTTTTCTGTTCACATACAGATAAATCGGCTTATTTTGAGACTTCAATGAGAAAAGGGAAGAAAAATTAACAGAAAAACAGACCGACCATAGTCACACCCTAACCAAACTGACAGAATACACAGTGAAGTGGTTTCTTTACCAACCCACGATAGTCTTCAACATTCGTTTTCCCCCCCTCTTCAAACCTTAAAATAATGAACATTCATCTTTGAGGAGGGTCTACAGTCCGAACATTTGCTCCTGTCATTCCTTCAATTCGATCTTTGGTTATCTCCACAAAATGACCCACTATCTCATGAAACTGCTTCAGCCCAGAAAGTGGGAGAATTATAGAGGACCTATCATTACCTGCGACCTGCAATTTCAACAACATTGCATCACAACTTCAAATGGTCACCATAAACATGGATATGTAGCTTTCCCTGCTCTTTACAAGGGTGATTTCCTTAACCCCCCCCCCAAAAAAAAAAAAAAAAAAAAGGAAAAAAAACGAAGAGGAAGAAAGACTTATTGGACTATAATTGAAACTTCTCTTCAAATCTCACCTCCGAAATCCTCAGAAAATGACCTCTGTTGTTGCTACCAAGATCGAAGAAGAATCTTTTCTGATCAACTCTGATTACCTTTGACACCCCCATGTTACCGATTTCTTCCTGTGGGGGCAGTTCATCTGACCTGTCAACATTCAGTTCAGAAGTCATCGCAGGTTGGCTACTGTGCCCAGTTATGAAGCCAGCCCCTACATCATCAGAAAGTCCAACGAGGCGCTCAGAAGTTTCAGAACTTTGCTGTTGTGGCAGGCATAAAAACAGGGATGAAATAATCATAAGTGAGACCCCTCTAATAAATAGGAAAGTTATTCTTTTTTTCGGCGGAACACATGTAAGACTGCATCACCTGATTGGGCAGCATAAAAAGACTTGATGCTTCATTGATCTCAGCCAAAATGTTCCTAAAGGCTGCCCAGCCTTCATCCCGTGAACTTCCAGCAGGAACAATAATAGTACTTCGGTTTCTACTGACAGAAGCTTCAGACACCTGCAAGATATATCTATTAGAGAAGTGAACTTGAAGCATTGTAGCAAGTTGAATATGCCCCTGAAGATGGGCAAACAAATGACATGAAGACCATAGATTTCCTTTTGTTTTCTCTCAAAGCAACAGCATGCATAATGCCTGAAAGTTGAAAGACTACATCTGCTGCTCTGTCACCCTTGCATATGTTCAATCATTCTTTTGCATGCAAATTACATCTGCCAAAAGGTAATTTAAAACCTAAGCAGACTTTATATAACTTCCCCAGAATTTTTGCAAGAATGAGTAGATGTTAGTGATGATGAGAAAATATTTCAAGATGTTATCATTTTTTTTTTCTTAGCACTTTGTCTTCTCCTGTGTCATTGAAGCATACATATGGCTTTATCTATAAACTTTGTACAGGGTGTGGTTTCTTTATAATACACCATTAATCCCCATGAAGTTTCCTCAGTATAGAAAGCTACATTGAACAAGAGGTTTATATAAATCATATCTGAACCATATTTTGACTTTGTAGCATCAACAATGTCTCCAAGAAATAAGGGGCATATAAAATAAATTTGGGTTTCTTAAAAAGAGTTAGCTGCTTGCAAACTATAGCCATTGTATAGTTAATAGAGTAATGCTCAGAGAACTCGAATAAAGGCAATTGCAGCTAAAAACTCTCTTCCAGATCGTGAGTCCAGGTGCAGCATGGAATGGTCACAACTGTGAGGGGAGTACAGGATAACTGTAAGAATCTTCTGATTTAGGATGACAAATGTTTGGACATATATAGATGTGTTAAGGCTTTTGTTGATACATCCAAAACTGGGAAATATACAAAGCAGGTGTTTTTCTAAAAATTCTTAATAAGATCATACTGCAATCTTAAGATCCCATCGGCAGCCAGTGCCTTTCATACAAAAACCTGTCACTACTTGATGACTCGTAGGATGAAATCCTATACTCTGAGAGGATTGTTAATATCCAGCCACATTTCCCTTACTGTTTCAATGGCAGACTTGCCTAAAAGATTGGAGGCTGGCCATTAAGCTTCAAGTGCAAAGATACAATAATCCCCATGTATTACTGGTTCCTCTGCTTTCTATTGATTCCGCTATACATGTTCTTAACAGTTTCTCAAAGACAGCACCTAGGTTAGCATTAGTTTCAAGGACAACATCCTCAAAACTGCTCTTATTCCTGTTTGATTTAACTAAGATGAACAAAATGCTTTGGGGAAGCCATCAGTTCTACCCTTCTTTTACATACATTTAACTCTATTGCGACTAGCAAGATGGAGGTGGTGAGTGAATGCCCTTAAGTTGCATCATCAAGCCTCCATCATTGGACAGTTACCTCGCTGTTTGGTAGGAAAACAATGGAGATCATGAAGGATAAAGCGGATGATCTAGAAAAATGATTCTTCAAAAGCATTTATTACTGATCCGTAGGACATTAACAAGTAAAGAGTGACTTTGTTTCTTACTAGTATTAACCTATAGCATGTCATTTACATTATTTTACTAACAACTGCATTTCCAAATAAGATCTGTAGCCGGACTTAAAGGGTACCAACAACTAACCAGAAGAAAACAAATAAAGAATGATAATCTCAAAATAGAACTTAAAGAGTTGAACAAAATGGAAGTAAGAAAAGAGAATTTCACTCTTACATAGGACTTGTTGATTGGTGGGAAAAAAGCGAGATTTTTTAATAGAAAATGGGGAATATACAAAATTAATTTGAGAATGAGTTTTCCTCCAAATGAACAAACTAGAGGCCACCCAAAGAAGGGAAATAAAAGCATCCTCCGGACTTTAGGAACATTGGTTAAGGAAGTGCCTTTAAATACTCTTGTTGGATTGTAGCGTGGTGAAGGAAGAAATGTTTATCCTATTACTATCCTAGGTATGTAGATTTCTGCAAGATGACAAGAATAAAAAGAGTATTAGGCTCAGCAACTGCTTAAGAAGAAGAGCCCACTGAGTGCAAGAGTGATATTTCATTGAAATAGGAGGTTAGCATTTTGCAAGCCATCTCAATCCAATATTAGGATAGATAAACAGAAGTGCGAAGCAAAAACACAATCTCTCCCTAAATCTTGAGTCTGCTTAACAAGAAGAAATAAAAAAGCATAGCATTTTACCTTCAAGAAGCGGCCCCTTCTGTTTTCTCCAATGTCAAAGTAGAAAACCTGCCGGTCAGCAATGGGAATTGATTAATTAATTGGAATGAATGGTACTGCTATTCCTGATCAGTGATAGTGCTAATAAAGAGGGAAAGAGAATTAAAAGAAGAAGAAAATGCCTTGGTGTCGAGCTGCAATTCCTTGCTGAAGAGGTCCTGATCATCAGCAGAATTATTAACATAGTAATTGAAGAGATCCAAGAACCAAGAAATCCCGGAGAAGGGGACGATGATGGTGGACCTGGTGGCTGATGTCTTCTCTGATATCTTCAAGTAACGACCCCGTGGATTCTCTTTTAGATCGAAATAGAAAAGCTTGTGTTCCACTTGTAGAGTCTTGCACATGAGCTCTACATCATTCCCCCCTCCTCCTCCGCCAATGCCTCCTCCTCCTCCTCCTGCTCCACTGCCACTTCCTCCACCACCAACTCCGCCAGAATTCCCCTCCATCTAATCTACCAGATGGTAATATGGAATTAAATAGTTTTAATAGATTAAAGAAAGTAGAAGAGTGATGGATGAGGAGGTAGATCTGAAAGATAATGAGAGACCGCAGCACACTCCAAACGACAGGATTGGCGGCGGCAAGTATTTGAGTTGTAGAAGAAGAGGTTTAGGAGGGTTGATGAAGATGTCGTTTAAGGATTTTTGGTTTAGGGTTTGAAGAGGAAGGAGGAGAGGAGAAGCTAAGCTAAGCAGGAGTAGCCAGGAGGGATAACGAACGAACCACCATACCATTGACTTGGTCCATTTTTCTCTTTTCTTTAATTTATTGTTTTAAAATATAAATAAAATTTCCTACAATAAAACACTGCCAGTCTAGTAAAGTAAAAGGAAAACTCCTCCTCCCTCCCTCCCTCCCTCCCTCTGCGAAGTCTCCTCCCTCTTCAATGAGTGAAAAATCTTTTGAACTGAACTGAACACAACATGAACCAGGAGCTTTCGTGTGCTCCTTTTTAGCTTATTGCTTGGAGTTAAATTACTAGTGTTGAAGCCGGAGAGGAATTCTCTTTTAACTCACTAGACCACTACTCCTATAGTCCTAGTACTAAACTGTTGCAAACTACTTGGCCACTAACCTCCCTTGTCTTGTTTACCCTGGTTATACCCCACCAGACCTTCTCTTTCAACACCTGTTCGAATCAAACTCTCAAATCTGCAGCAGCTACTACTTTCACTTCTTACACTCCATCCCTGAGGGTCCTGACTCTGTTTCTTTTGAGGCGGCTTCTTCTTTCGACCTCTTTTTTTCACTCACCAATCAGGCAGTCACCACTTGACTAAAAAATCATCTTACCCAAATATAATAAAAATCAAATCTTTTTTCCTTGTTTTAGTTCATATGATATCAGTAGGAAAGCCCAGATCTTTTTTCCTTCTTTTAGCATCATGTTATGATTTATTTTTGTATTGGTGAGAGATTAATTAAAATCTGACGTTAAAACTGTGTTTTGGGACAGAAATTCTCTCTTTGCGGGCCATTCCTGGTGGTTTGTTTGCAAATTCACAAGCTGATGGTTTTGTCCTTATGGGTTTGAAGGCTGGTCGAGAGAGAAGAATGCTGGGTGGTGAATGTTTGGACTCCAATAAAAGCAAAAGGACCATGCTCCTCCTCCTCTACGGCAGCTCCCTTGTTTCATCATCATCATCATCAATTTTGAATTCCTTGATTGCCCATTCCTCTCATCTCAAGCACATCCACCAGACACATGCCTTCATGCTTCTCAGAGCTTTCGACACAGACAACCTGCACCTCAGCCGATTCATCAACGCCTGCTCTTCTCTTGGCTTCTATTCCTATGCTTACTCTCTCTTCACCTCCATCACCCATGCCCCCGACATCTATCTCTACAACAACATCATCAAAGCTCTCTCCTCCTCTCCCGCCCACCCCAAAGCTTCAATCTCTGTTTACAATAACATCCAACATGCTAGCTTGCGACCTGATTCCTACTCTTTCCCTTTCGCTCTCAAGGCCGTCACTCGATTTTCATCAATCCAAACTGGGAGGCAACTTCACTCTCAATCCATTCGCTTTGGCCTCCACTCTAATCTTCACGTCCTTACGGCCTTTGTTCAGATGTACTCCTCCTTTGGCTCTGGTTGCATTTCTGATGCTCGCAAGCTGTTTGATGGAATGAGCATTTCGTCAGGAGATGTCGCTCTTTGGAATGCAATGCTTAATGGGTATGCTAAGATTGGTGACCTCTGTAATGCTCGGGATTTATTTGAACGTATGCCTCAAAGAAATGTTATCTCCTGGACAGCTCTCATTACTGGGCATGCGCAGGCGAATCGGCCCCACGATGCCATTGCTTTGTTTCGAAGAATGCAGCTCGAGAATGTGGAGCCTGATGAAATTGCTATGTTAGTTGCGCTTACTGCTTGTGCCCGTCTGGGTGCATTGGAGTTGGGGGAGTGGGTTCGGCACTACATTGACAGACTTGGATTATTGACTACAAATATCCCTCTCAACAATGCACTTATAGACATGTATGCCAAGTCTGGCGACATTAAAAGGGCATTACAAGTATTCGAGAATTTGAATCATAAAACTATCATAACATGGACAACAATGATTGCCGGACTGGCTTTGCACGGACTTGGAACAGAAGCCCTTGAAATGTTCTCTCGAATGGAAAGGGCAAGAGTTAAGCCAAATTTCATCACTTTCACTGCCATCCTTTCCGCTTGTAGCCATGTGGGATTGGTACAAACCGGTAGATGGTATTTTAACCGTATGATATCTAGGTATGGGATTGAACCCAGGATTGAGCATTATGGCTGCATGATTGATTTACTTGGGCGCGCTGGTCACCTCAAAGAGGCACAAAAACTACTTGCTCAGATGCCATTCAAGCCTAACGCGGTTATATGGGGGTCTCTTCTTGCTGCTTGTAATATTCATGGTGATCCTGAGCTTGGAGAGCTTGCATTGCAGCATCTATTAGAGTTGGAGCCTGATAACAGCGGAAACTATGCACTTTTATCGAATATTTATGCTTCTCGTTGTAGATGGAACGAGTCTCGGGTGGTGAGAAAGGTGATGTGGGATGCAGGAATTAAAAAAATTCCAGGAGGAAGTCTTATTGAAGTGAATAATAGAGTTCATGAGTTTATTGCAGGAGAGACTTCGCATTCTCAGTTTGATAGGATACAAGAAGTTTTAAGGAAGATTAATCGGCAATTACGACTTTCTCAGCATTTCGAGAAGGAAAGTGATGCGCTGCTTGAATTGGGATAGGACGCACTGCTACTTCTAAATATGCATGATCGATTACCAAATCAACTTCTGGTTGCGTTGGATAACTAAATGCTGTGACCATCTGAAAACCTGCTCCGCCTCACATGTTAAACAGCTGAGCAAGAAACTCACGTAGAGACGGGAATGGCTTTGACATCTCATTTCTCATCATGGAGGTATGCAGACAGAAAGGCAAATGTATAGATATACATACACATATACATAGGCCGCCATCCGCTGGAGCTGCTTCAAAGCATTAAACCGTAGAAGAAATTGTGGTCAAATCCCAGGTCATAAAGCCCCAATCCTAGTAGAGCACTAGAGCATAAAATCTCAATTTTCTGTTTAACCACATGGCATGTACCTGGCCAAGATATGAGCAAATTGTAAGATGGTGGGCTTTGACCTTACTAAATAGGAATAAATGTAAGGTATAATTTTTATTTTATTATATGGAAGTTAGCAAAGAGGGCTTGTTGCAAAGAAAGTAAAGAAAAGAGAAGGAAAAAAAAAGTGATGGGAGTTTGGCCATTGTTCCATCATAACAACGAACATGGTCAAGACAGGAGAGAAAATTTTGGTTTAGACATCAAAGTTCTCACCTGTGTTGTGTAATTTTCCTTCTGGTTTACGAAATGTCACAACTAAGCTCTCATGATTTTCACTGTTCATAAATAAAGCTGAGTTCAACTGAAGTAGACCATGCCTTGTCTCTTTTGCCAAAGACAGAAAGGAGTAAAAGCCTTGCCTTTCACTGTCTTCCATTTTTGAGTCAGTGGGTGCTTGCTGACAGCATGATTCCAGTTCTAACATTGCAAAGGAGACACCAGAGTCCCTTTCTGTACAAACAGAAGTAGTATATAATTCAGATGGACAAAATTCACTGCGCTCACTGATCTTTAGCAGGAAATAGTCTGAACATTGTATGTTTCCTTCTGGTGCCTTTGTAATTGACAAATCATTGACCCTATTGCCATCCGCACATTCTTCAAGACTAGGAAAACTCCCATCTCGTTGAGAAAAAGTGTTGTATTCACTATTCCCTGTTAATACATCGGCCACAGAAAGCTGTAGTTTTTGTACCATTGTTTTCCCCCCAGTTGTCTGTAATGAAAAAGTGACATCTGATCTTGAGTCCTCATTAAATAAATCCTGTAACATTTTCGGCGGGTTTTCCATGACTGCTTCTGATACGGGCTTTCCAACTGCCCCTGTAGTTGCGAGAGTATTTATTTTATCATGGTTGACAATTTGCTTTGCAAATGCATAGTCATGCACATTCTCGTCCAAAAAATTGTCTGATTTGCTCTCTACTTTACTCTTATGTTTCTTCTCTGGAATAGGAACAGCTAAAACCTGTTTTTTCCTTTGAGTGCAGCCACCTAGTGCGGATTCACTCTTCTGTAGATGTAGCCAGCTATCAATCTTAGAAAATTTGACACGGTTTATTTTGTTCATCTGTCTACTGCTATTTTTCTGAATGTGAATGATGCCAGCCTTTTGACTAATCATATTCCTTGGTGCTCTTTCATGTTCTTGGAGACCCTTAAATTTAAAATCAGTTTCAGTTGTGTCTTGGCTGCATTCTGTTGCATCATCAGTATTATCTTTCATGTTCAACCCTGCCAGGCAACTAGATCTGGAAAAACTGTGATCTGAATTATTTTCTGAATAATCCTTTACAGGGAAACTCACAGACTCTGCATGATGAAACGTTGGTTTTCTCCTTCTTGCAAGAACTGTGCCATCTCTTCCTTCAGAAGTTTGATACCACGCCCCAGATTTTCTTTGGCTGCAAATGGTAGGCCTCGAAAATCTTGGTAACTTTGATAAAGGATTCACTGTAATATCTACTATCCTGCTCTTTTTAAGTGGCTCTTCCATAGAAGAATGGTATGCCTCCATTTGCTCCTCAGATGATGTACCTGTCCCTGTTAGATTCTCTAATTTCTTGTTTAATATTTCAATGTCACTTTTAACAAGCAGCCACTCATCTTCAATATGTTTCATCTTTTGCTGCAGGTTTGCCATTGCAACTTCCTTCTTCTCTTTTGCTTCCTGATGATAAACGTCCACCTCATTGGTCAGATCATCTATTATTTTATTTTACTGGCATCTTCAATTTTTCACCAGAATATGTCAATTTTTACTTGATATGTTTTGCTACAGATAAGAAAAAATGTAATTATGTTTATGAGATTATATTCAACAGACATATGGATCTCATTGCTGGTCATTATGTACTTTATAGGACTCAAAACATGGTTGTGAAAGAGTTTCCAAAATTATTCAAAGTAATGCAGATAAAAAAATTTATCTGCCATCATTCAAGAAAATTCCATTAAGAGGTTAATTTATGCTTTTTTGGACTCAATACTAGTGCTTTTCAGTGGATGATGATAATGTAAACAAGCACAATCTTAATCAAAGTATATTCGCGTACTTACAAGTGTATCCTCATTTCCTAGGTGAACACCTTTCACCCTTGTTGCAAAATTTAAAGAACATATGGTCTCACACAAATCTTCTTCTTTGGGACTGACATGGACCAGCATTATTGTTTTTGAATCACCACCTGAGGATAGCAGGGGAGGATAGGAACTACATTAGCAAAGAAAACTTAGATTGCAACACAGAAGACGGTCTATGAGTCCCACGCTTTCTAATAACAGATATGTCTATCAGATTTTTTTCTTAAAGAAGTCACATAACAAGATCAAGGAATTAATAACAGATACGGGTGGGTGATGACTATGATTTAAATTTTTGTTTGAGAAGTATTACGGTACTCCATCTTAGGTAAGAACAGATCCCCCTGTGAATGGTTAGCGGCTGTAATCACATAGATAGAAGTGTGGACATGATTAAGGATTGTTACCTAGCGAATCTTTGAGAACTTGTGTCAGCTTGCTATTCCTGTCAAAAGTAAAAGGGATAATTTAGTTTTTAATTGAGACTCTGGAGAAGCCGTCATAATCTAGCCACCCATAGTTTTTAGGTTTGGAAAAGCTGATGAAGCATTTCTGTTTACATTTAGAATCTTCAAAAGTAAGTAGAAACTATTTCCTTGTTTCACTTGATGCAAGAGAACAGGCCAATCTTAAAGAATTCAGTTTTTTTCTTTCTTTTTGTAATCCTTACCTAACTGGCAATGCTATATTTACTATGACGGACGATATAAATGAAATAGGGTTGGGTTGAGTGGCCAAAATGCTCAAATACCGAGAAAATAAGAGTTACCTGTAAGGTATATGATGCTTTTTCCTATGGAGGGCACTAATCACATCCCCAAGGGCAGAGAGTGACAAATTAATGGCTTTTCCTTCGTTGAGTCTTTTGCCCCATGCCTTTGTCTTCAGTACACGCTCGCTTCCCCCGAGATCAACTAGCCATATTTTACTTGTTTCATTTCGCCTTTCAGGAGCATTGAAGCAAGTTATTGCTACCCGTATCATGCTATTGCGAGAAATATAAAAGAAACAAGATTAGAACAGAAGATAATAACTTCCCTTTCTCGAAGAATCTTCTGGAATTAGGGAAATTCGATTACCAGTGAGATCGGCTAGATGTGAGGTTGGAATTTGTGGAGGCAGTTGATCTGAAACGGCAGCCCAATCTGTACAGCCTCAGAGCTTGGTTGAAGTCGTTCACCTTGATGGCCACAAGGTTGTCGATTTCAACTCCTCCTGTTGGGTCTGTTTGAATTGAAAGGCTGTATTTAGAGTTTTCGGATTGTGTTAGAAAGGATTACCTCAATACTTTCGAAATGATTGAAATTGTAGCTAGATAAACCCATGTAAAACATTTAGGGTATGAGAATAGACCAGGGTGGCATAGGATCAGTTGCTTTTGTTGGTTTGGGGACAAGCAAGTCCTTCAGATTTCCCATGTATATCTCGAGCATACTGAAACTGATGAGAAATGAATGGTCACTGTCTACTGCTTGTTTGAATAGAGCCTCCATAGCCCGTGGCACTATGCCTGGAGCATCTCCATCGCCTTCCTAGGATATATTAAACCAAGAACAGCGCACAGTTAGAAAACTCAGATGTAGATCGAATACCTTAATCCATGTAGGATTATTGTGTCTTCAGCACTGTGTGTGTCCTTTGGCTGTGTCGTTTACCTCTGAAACACCTAAATGTGTTGTGAGTGAAGTGTTAGCTGGTTCTCACCATGGTGAAAGTTTTTCCTGTGCTCGTTTGCCCATATGCAAAAATGCAGGCATTGTAACCATCAAGGACTGATTTGATGATGGGTTCAACTTCTGTAAAAACCTCATCTGAAAACTACCAACAATTAAAGCATGGTCGTGATAAATGACGATAAAATAGCTTTTTACCAGCTTTTTTGTTGAAGAAGAAGAAGAAGAATAAGAAATGAAATAATGAAGAGACTTGATTTACGCCAATCACCTTGGGATGAATCTGGGTGGAGAACCTTGTCAAAAGTGTAACTCTTGCTTTTACTGCCCATGAGCTTCAGAACAACTTTATTTGAATCCGATGCTACGACTGGCCTTAAATGACCAGAATTCTCCCCAAATGCGATAGGTCTTATTCTACAAAATACACGGATGTTCCCTGCATGCAGTTACAAATAAGAAAAGAGCATTTATTAAACTGTAGTCAATTTGACATATCCTGGAACCATCTACTCCGATGAGTCGTTGGCATGGCATGAAATGTCAGTCCATCAACTTGTGTGTCTCTTGTCAGGTTATCACCATAAAAAGAAACCTGACTGACCTTTCAAGTCCAGGAACTCATTTAGGATTTGCCTCCTCTTTATGTTCAGTTGGTTTATGTGGTTGGTCAAGACAGTTAGTTCATCTGTTCACATGAAAATTTCATAGAAGGGAGTGAGCGATAATTATGTGAGTGCATCTAGATTTATGAAAGAAAAGGTGCTGCTTCTTTTACCTTTTATTTTTGAAATTGCACTGCGGTCATCATCATTAACATCAGAGCTGGCTGGCTGCACGTCAACTGACTTTTCAGTTGGAAGGGTTTTTATTATATCACAAACTGATTTAACCCAGTTGGAAGTTAGATTTGCCTTTATCCCTAGTAGGGAATGAAGGGATTCAGCAAGATTTCTAACAGATTTTCTTGAATCCATCTTTTCTGCTTCCCAGTACTAGTCTGTGGCAAATATATGATTTCTTTGTTTCACTTCTCTACATCACTTGCTGCTCTTTATTCCAAATTCGCACTCTGCAACTGAACAAGGGAAATGCAGTCTGTAGAGTTCCATTGAACTAGTCTAGTTTGAACAAGAACCTTGACTTTCAGAAATAATCCTTCACATTTTAAGTGATGGCCGACACTACCAAGAGACTATAATTGCAGCTAAGGTAGAATGAATTTCTTGTATGCCAAGCTGTTGATATGTCAGCTAATGTTAAGAAAGTACAGTGAACTCAAGAAACAGTCAACAATATTCTGTTGAATTAAACAGGACAGAGAAGTAAACAATACAAGATAAGATTTCTGGTTTTCTGCACCTCTTAAATTTATTTCCTGCTCTAAGGAAAAATGTATAACGATGCATAGAATCATGTTTTTAAACTAATGAACTGACAACAAACACAGATTAAGGGGGGAAGTGAAATATTAAGTTTTCGAGGAAGCAGATAAAAGAAAATACCAGCAATAATATGGCTATGGATGAAGCCTGAAGGCTAAAATGGCACTTGAGACCCAAGATCATCCACAGCTAGCATGGTCGATTCAGATGAACAATCAACAGAACAGAAAATCACAAAATATGCATCTTAAGAACATTGAAAAGTCAACAAACAAACATGAGATGCAACTACTCTTGCTTGCTACCACATTACTTATCGAGATGATACCAATATCCACTTCTCAGCTGAAGTTAATTACGTTCATGAGTTCCTCATGGTGACATTTTGCAAGACAAGGACTAGGTTATGATATCAATTGTAAATGAAACCTCCTATGAGACAAGAAGGCAGAGCCCCGATGCTTCTAACAACTAAGAGATTTGGCAGAACTAGACTTGGATGTTAAGATTATTTACTCTTAAAATCCTATCCTTTTTTAGAGCAGAGGAAAAACACAATCATTCACTACTGCATTAAAACCATTCTAGAGCCAAGAGAAGTTGGTTAGTATCACATACACTCATGCCTAGATAGAAAGTCTGGCTTTCAGCTCCTCGGCCACAGCATCAATGAACTCCTCAGTATTGAGGTAGTGTTCCCTACTGACCCTGCACCACGCACAAGAAGAATATTAAACACTTATAATTCATATGCGTGGTCCAGCACATTGCAAGCCCACATAACATTGAGGAAAAGAGGAGAGACCCAACTCCCTCATGGTTCATCTGTCCTTTTTGTATGCTTTTATGTATTCATTGTAAGTAGTAGTATGCATTGATGACGATGGTGATCTTGCTGAGATCTTGTCTACGGATCTTTTTCTTTGTTGAGGGTGTAGTTTTTTGGCTATACAGCTAGAGGATTTCTTTCTTTAACTTCTGTTATGTTCTTCCAATTTATCTGCAAAAGATATCCAAAGTCGTCCAACATTAAAAAGGCATCCAATTTGACAAAAAAAAGTAAAAAAATTGAGAGGATTGGATGCGCATATATCGTATCCATTTACACTAATTATGCTGATCTCTCACCCTAAACAATCGATCTCCTCATTGCTGGCCATGCTCAATTTTGCCACCTATAGGCCAATGGTTCCATGCCCAGAAGAAAACCTGAAAGAACAGATAATGAGCTCCCTTCCTTTAACAGGGGTTATTGAAGTGATATGGTCAAGGAGCAGTGCCAAAGAGGCTGGCGTGTGTGTAGCACATGCCCGCCCGTAGTATAATGCTGACCAAGAATCTAATAATACACGCCAGTATTTCATCCATTCTGATATTCCAAAATCCAATATACTTTTGGAATGAAAATGGTCATATATTCATGTTAATTTTCTTTTCTCTAGAGTTTAAGAAATTGGTAGATGGTGATAAAAGACTCGTACTTGAAAATAGTTTTTTATGGGATTTAAGAAATCTGATAATAAAATCAGTGATAAATGAGAGAAAGAAACACAATCTTAATAACTCAAGGGTAATGCATTTGGCAAGGTCAAACCTAAATATATCTAGTCTCAATTATATGCTAAGCTCAAATACACGTGGGTTTGATGAAGTGTCAAAACCAAATATCTTGGGTTCAACTACGCGTTGAGCCTAAATGTACAACACATTTTCAAACTAAAATACATTTGGGCTCGGAACATAACTAAATTTAAGAATATTAGGTCTGATATTTATCAAACTCATATGCATTTAGATTCAACACATAATTGAACACAATTAGGTTGAGCATCACAGATTATCAAACTCACGTACATTTGAGCTAAGAATGTAGTTGAATCCAAAGATAATTGTGTTTGAAAATAAATCACTCGTATCCTATCAAACTTAAATACGTGGTCTTAATATTCTCTTTTCGGCTTATTTAATATTGAGCTTGTAAGCAAACATATCAAAAATATAGTAATACATTATGGTTACTGGTCGGTGATGATGAGGTGCATGCTTATGTAATCTATATACTATTGATTAAAAACTTGATCATAAATATTCCCTTGACAGATAGATGGCTAGCTAGCCGACCGTAATAATCTATAGACTAGTCTTTTTTATAGTATGGTCCATCTTTCTTAATCTCGTGGACTAATAATCTTAGTTCTTCAATGTTAATTGGTGTGCAAACCACGCAAGGATAGACCAATCAATGGGCCAAAGAAAATACAGTTCCATCTTACGATAATGACACACACAACAAGAAATATAATGTTGAGTTTGTAAGGAGGAGGATCTATGGTCGATCATTTCATTAATTAGATTGAGAATTAAGCCTATGATCGATCGATCGATCGATCGATCGATCTAAACAGTGTTGTTTTTTGATCTAGTACCATGAATATATTGGGAACAAAACAATCCAGCCCAACATCTGAACGCATTCATTCGATAATGAAATAGCATGATAATTAAAATATTTTCTTGCAGTGTAGAGTTTGGATGTTAGAATTCCAAAGATGGCAAGTTGAAAATCCAGATGGGATCTCCCATTTCCTGTTAGGAATTTAAGTAATAGATTTAGAGATAGGTGACTTAGGACAATGGAGTCTGTCAGGACCAGAGGTATTTAAAATATTCAATTACTACTACATAGTTTCGAGCAATCCAATATCTTTTAAGCACTACTGTGCATGTGAAATTCTTTGAAACAGCCAACATACAAAGGCTGGCCATCGGGGTTACTGCTAGGAAATATGTAGCTTGCTTATTTAATGTAAAGAAAATGAAACTCTTAATTTCATATGGTTTTAATGGCAACTTTCGATATCTATCCAAGACATTCAATTCCTTTGAACCAAATTTCAATATGTGGTGGCGTCATAGCCGGTGATTCACTATTATTTTGCCTATATGGTGAATCTGGGAGGGAGGGAGGGGACCAATTAATTGCATGAACCCTTGAGTTGGTGGCATTAAATAACCAAGGAGTAAAGGGAGCCCAACTTCGTTGTGGATGCGACAGCTTGCTGGTGAAAGGTTAATCTCTTATCGATCACCATTTTCATTTCTTAAGGTAGAATATTCAATGGTGAAGAGAGGTGTGAGGTCGTGGGGCTAGCACTTCATCGCTGTCACACACATACTGATGATGGGGAATAAGAGTTTGTATATTAAGCTAAACTTGATGGTGAGGGCATGCATGTGTGGAAATATTTGGGAAAGCAACAAATCCCCAATCATATCATCGTAATAACAATTCAAATGTAGAATTGTTTTTAATAAACTAGAGAAAAAGTCTTGGTAGGTGGAGAATTCCAGGGACTCCGGTCTCAAATACAGTTCAAGTGAGATGTCGAGCATACTCAAGATGAGGACTCCCAAGGTCGAGCACTGTAATAGAGATAATGTCTGCATGTAAATATTCAAATCTCTTATCAGCTGAGATCTCTTATCAGATCAGCTTGTATTGTTTAAATATACAAAAGTCTGCTGTAACTACTCCTAGTCTGTAGGACATTCGAATTATCTCCTGCCTCTTGGCTGTGTATTTATATGTGCACTCAATCAATAATAAGGCAAGTGTTACTGCATATTATGGTATCAGAGCAGTATTAGAGGTAACAAATTTAATTTCTCTTCAAAACTCATCCTTCGTTCCTCTTCGAAACAGCCATGGTTGCCTCCTCCTCAACCCCTCCTCCCACAAATGAATCCCAAACTACTCGTATCAGCATTAATGTTGCTGCTCAAACACCTCTCAAACTCACATCCACAAACTACCTCTCCTGGAAACTGCAATTTCAAACCCTTTTCATTGGTTATGATTTATTAGGATACATTGATGGCTCTAAGCCATGTCCTTCAGTCACTCTCACAGTCAATGACTCAGTTATCATCAATCCTGCTAACCTCCTCTGGATTCGTCAAGATCAACTGATCTTGAATGTCATTATCGGCTTCATTTCTCATACCATCATCCCCTTCATAGCCCAAGCTGATACAGCTCGTGACGCTTGGAATATCTTAGCCACCATTTATGTTATTCCCTTTCGTGGTTGTATCAAACAGACCAAAACCCAGCTCAAACTGATAACCAAGGGATCTGATAATATCACCACCTTCCTTTAAAGTGTCAAAGCAAAGGCTGATGAGCTTGCTCTTCTGGGTGCACCATTACACCCCGAAGATCTCACTGATAAAATTCTGGATGGTCTTAGAGATGAATATAAAGAACTCATTGGTGTTGTCCAAGCTAGAGACATGTCAATCACCTTTGAAGAATTGCATGAAAAGTTGCTCAACTTTGAAGCTTCAGAACACACTTCAAGCCCAACTTCTCTTCTATTTCCTGCCACTGCCAATCCCACGAGTCGAAACTGTTGGAAAAGAAACAAAAATTCCTGAAGCATAAACTGTTACTGTTCAGATCAGTAACAAAAATTGTGCAATTTTCCAGAAAAACAAAGACTATTGAAATCAAAGAAAAATCAGCTCTATTTTTACAGAGTCTTGAGAACCACGACAACTAAGAAATAAACAACTTTCAATGAAATTTTTAGAGCAAAATCACTTAAGGTTACTGCTATCCCTTGGATTTATTTATAGAAGAAAATTGAATACAAGAATAGGAAATCTAGTCTGTTACAACTTCTTCAACTAAACTAGGAAAATTAAAACTTCTTAAATAGGAAATAGCTAACACACTTTGATAAACACTTTTGATCTTTTATTAAAACATAAACTAAAAGCTAAACACTCCTAATGATCTTCAAATCTTCAGTTGCAGTCTTGGAATCAAACTATTCTTCAATCTTCAATAGAAACTACGCCCCTAGGCGCTCCCCTGCCTCCTCAAGCACCAGAAATCATGCATGGCGCCCTTCCTCCAATACCAATAACAGGTATCCTCTCTCACCATTCCGTGGTTCTCATGCATCTCCAGGACTTCGCCCTTCACGACCATATTTAGGGTATTGTCAAATATGTAAAATGCAAGGTCACACAGCTATGAGATGCCCCTCCTATAAATTAATTCCCATCAATGCATCTCAACCTCCTTCTCCACAGCATCCTCAACCTGCAACCCCATGACAACCTAAAGCACATTTTACAGCCAACTCTTCTGGTACTACTCCATGGCTCCTGGATAGTGGAGCATCTCACCATGTTACGTCAAATCTTGACAATCTCTCCATGCATGTTCCATATAATGGTTCAGATGACATTATGATTGGTGATGGCTCGGGTCTTTCCATAACCCATACTGGTTCTTCCTCTCTTAACACGTCTCATCATACTTTTACATTGGATAATGTTCTTTGTGTTCCTGCAATGACAAAGAATCTCATTTCTATTTATCAATTTTGTGTCACTAATAATGTCTCCGTTAAATTCTTATCAAATGCTTTTCTTGTCAAGGATCTTCACACGGGGGCCATACTTCTAAGAGGCAAAGTTAAAGATGGCGTATACGAGTGGCCGGTATCTCCATCATTGTTTGCTTTTTCCAGCATCAAAATCTCTTTATCGGAATGACACCAACGATTAGGCCATCCAGCTCTCCCTATTCTGAAACAAATTGTTTCAAAAAATAATCACAGTTTTACTTATTCCTCTGCAAATAATTGGTCATGTAATGCATGTCTAAGTAATAAAAGCCACAAATTGTCCTTCTCTCACTCAACTATTTTATCAACTTAGCCTCTAGAAACAATCTTTTTGGACATCTCCAATTATGTCCAAGCATGATTTTAAATATTATGTTATCTTCGTAGATCATTTCACTCGCTATATTTGGTTCTATCCACTTAAACATAAATCAATTGTCAAAACTATTTTTGTTCGCTTTAAAGCCTTAGTTGAATTTTTTTTTTGATAAATCCATCAAAACTTTTTACAGTGACAATGGTGGAGAATATATTGCCCTTGCTGATTTTCTATCAACACATGGTATTTCTCATCTTACAACTCTACCTCACACTCCTGAACACAATGTTTTTTTTGAATGTTGTCATTTGCATATTGTTGAAACTAGTCTTACTCTATTGACTCGTGCCTTGCTTCTCTTGGTTTATTGGACTTACGATATCACTACAGCAGTTTATCTAATAAATTGAATGCCAACAGCCACCCTAAATCTTTCTTCACCTTATGAAAAAATATTTTCCAATACCCCAAATTATTCCAAGCTCAAGATTTTTGGTTGTTTATGCTATCCTTAGCTCAAACCGTATGCCACTCACAAATTAGACACTCGATCCACACCATGTGTTTTTCTTGGTTACTCCTTGACTCAAAGTGCTTACTATTGTCTGGATCCCACCACTACCAAATTATATATTTTCAGTCATGTTCGATTTGTTGAAAATGTCTTTCTGTTTCATCAATTGGCTGCCTCTGTTTCTTGTTCTTTAAATTCCATTGATGCTTGGCTTCCTCTGCCAATTCATGTTCCCGTTTCCCCACAGGTACCACCACTCACCACGCCATTTGCATCTCCTATCCACCAGCAGTCCCTTGGTGAAGCTCCTCCACTTCCAACTCAACTTTGCTCAAATTCTATTTTTCACTCTCGTATGAAACATGTTGCAATTAATTTTATTTTATAAGGGATTAGGTTTAAACTGGAGTGCTTTGTGTTGCTCATATTTTCTTTGAAGATCAACTTGCAGATGCCTTAACAAAGCCCTTGTCTAGCACTCGGTTTCTCCAACTCAAACACAAGATTGGTATTCTCTCCCGAGCTCCATCTTGAGAGGGTATAATAGAGATAATGTCTGCATGTAAATATTCAAAGTATATTCAAATCTCCTATCAGTTGAGATCTCTTATCAGATCAGCTTTTATTGTTTAAATATTCAAAAGTCTGTTATAACTACTCCTAGTCTGTAGGACATTTGAATTATCTCCGACCTCTTGGCTGTGTATTTATATGTGCACTCAATCAATAATAAGGCAAGTGTTACTGCATATTATACTGCTGGGTCTAAGATTACCGGGTCCATGCCTATTGTTGTCAACAGTGACATAATTGAGCTTTCAGTTGATAAGCAAACATTTGCAAGTCATGCCCACTTCAAAGTTCATATCATCGTTGTGGCTACATTTCTAATGGTAATACCAGCCAATTCAAAAAACTACATTTCTGCACGGCGGGACAACAAATGGGCACATACAGTTCAGAATGTTGACAAAAACAATAGAATGCTCCATTATTACCAGCATAAGATAACACTTGTTCAAATAATACAAGATGGCATCTCCATTTGGTGAAAACTATATAAGAGCCAACTAATCTCTTTCACGACTGCCCACAGTACACAGCACAGTACATGGGTGTACAAAACAAAGGTATCATCGCACCTTACAAGCGATTAAGAGTCCTGGGGAGCCTCAAATGTTGTTGGGGTGTCAATGCCCATCATACAGCAAAGGTCTGGTATTAAAATGATGAGCAAAACAATTCCCTGGAGCCACAATATCAGGACTCCTTAAATACGATAATATAATAGACTAAAGTGAAACTGGAGTGCAAGGAGATGAGTATAATGGATCACCATATATAGCTGCATAGATAAACTGCAGAATCACACATACAAGATTAGGAGTCACTGAGTTTATTATATGCTTTCAAACTCAGCCAACACGCACTATAAAACAAGGGCCTCATTTAGTGACTAGTGTTGGGGTTTTTTCTAGGCTATTTTGAGAGGGATTCCCGGAACAATCAACACTATAAAACGTTAATGAAGAAGATCATGGATGGGGGGTAAATTTGGAAATGGGCATGGAATGGTTCAGCTTGAAATGTTTAGGAAAAGATAGGAGAATCCTTCTTAGTGGCATTTCTTTCAGGTGTATTGTTGCGGGATGACAAGATGTTGTATAGGCAACTTATATTTGCTAATCGGTTTCCTTCAAGTTCAGGATAGTATTGTTCTTGTACATGGCTTGTGTACTTGAAAACCAGGTGCCCATCTGATCTGACATACTTCATCGCAGTGGGTGGAATTCAGTGATGCATTCCTCCCGCACTGTCACGACCCGATTCCTGGATCTATGACCGGCACATAGGCATGGTCTCCCTCTAAAGTTCCACACCTATGTGAACCCAAACTTACACACAAACTTAACATTCTTATTCAGAGTTCAACGCAGCAGAAATAACAAAGTAAATTTTATAACATAATTCAAATGTCTTAATACAAAAGTTGAGTAATCTTATTATAATAGTGGAGCGCTAACTAGACATAGAAATAAAAATGTCAATTACAACCAAGATAATAAGTTCTGAAATTTCAACGATAATGATCTGCGAACGAGCTACGAGCCTGAAAATAATAAATAATGAGGGGGTGAGTTCAACAACTCAGAGAGTAGATAATATCTAATATACACATACAAGATAATACAACAATGAGAAATATATTATCAAATTGGCTCGGGGTTCTTACAAGAAGATTTCTCAAATAGGTCACATCAAGAAGATAATAGGTAAAGCTCGTCAGAAAATCATAATGCAATGAGCATGAGGCTCCATACTGTGGGATGATCAGTCCGCACAGGTTGGTGACTTCCCCGACCAACTAGGATTTCAGATACGATGTGCACAAAGACTAACATTTCCCTGTTAGCGTGGGTATTCTGACTGGCATACCGTAGGTATATATATATCATAATCAAACAGATATATTCATATCTCAAGGCTCAACTCATGATATCAATCAAATAAGGAGCTATCAATTCACAAACAAATATTGGCTCATATCAAGAACGTATATTCAATAATTGATTATGCTTATCGTAACAAGAATAGTACTTAACGTATATATTATCAAGAAACATAATCCAAATACTAGCAAATCAAATATTTATAATATTTCTCATGCATATTACATATTATCCACTCACCTGACTCAAAAGCGATCGAAATTCAAAAGCAGAATATTGTCGGAATCCTACTGACGTACCACGGGCATAATATCAGGATTATCTGAATATATAAAAGAAATACATACTCAAAAATGACTCAAAAGAAGTAGAATACCTTTAGTAAACATATCTAAGAGTTCAACTCATAATCCTATGTGTTTTGAATTAAACTATCTATTTCTCGCAAAACCTAAAAACAATGGTTTCTTTCTAAATCTAGTTCAAGATACACAATTCGTAAAATTAATAGTAACTCATCAAATAAGCCTTAATTATCCATCAAACCAATCTGAAATACTAATATTTCACTCCAGGGACCAAACTGTAATTTTTCAAAGTTCAGGGACTAAACTGTAATTTTCCAAAGTTCGGGGACCAAACTGTAATTTTTCATCAAAAGGACTAAAATGAATTTTCATCATCTTCAACCTAAACCCAGAATTACAGCAAGGTATTTTCGAAATTTCTCAACATTATTTCACTATTTTTCTCAATATTTTCTTAAACCAAACACATGAAAATCTTCAAAATCACTTACAATCAAACCTATTAACCATTATTCAAACCATTAAACCCTTAACATCTTAATCCATTCATCCATCAAATTCAAATAAAATCTACAAACCCTAATCACCAATGCAAGCAATTAGCTTAACTATTAAACAATACTTTTACATAATAAATAACACATACACATTACCTTAATATTTATTTTTCCTCCTTCCTTCTCCTTTCCTCTTTTCTCTTCTTCTCCTTTCTTCTCTCTTTCGGCTCACTCTCAATTTTCAGATTTGTTTCTCTTCTCTTCTTTTTCTATTTATATTTTACAAGTTACTATTGTATCCTTAATTCATTTATACCTAATCTTAAGTCATTAAGGGTATTAATGCCTTTCTTATTCAAAGTTTCAAAACCCTAAAATTATTTTCCTATTTAAAGTTTCAAAACCCTACACGCACCTTCAGCAAGAAACCTTTCTAGGTCTCGAGAACATTTCACCTGCATATGTCCAATTATATATATATATATATATATATATATATATGAGCATCTCTGGCAAAGATATGACTTTAAACGAACAGTTTTGATATCATCTAGCAATAAAAAAATCAACCCGGCCACTTTCACTTTATGGTTGGTCAAGTTCTTTGATCGAATTAGAGCCTCCATAACAGAATACAACCAGGTTAGATTGCCTACTTAGTCTCTTCTCCATCCTTGAAGCCAGATAGTCCTGCATATTCTTAACAAGTTAAAAATAAATAAAAAAATTACGAGGTCTGTTATACACCACCAAAATTTCATAACTCGTTGTCCAACATTTTGATGTCATGTATATTAACAGAATGCAGTTTTGCAAGCTTTCACCCTCTACAGAACATTAGTACTCCGAAAAGGCAACATTACTGATTTCTAAATCCTGTCCACAAGCTTCAGCAAACCCAGAAACCAATGAATTCTCCATTGCCTCCTCTGATGCAGCAACATATGGAAAAGCCATGGACAAATTGGACGTAGTAAAAGTATGATATTTTTGTTCAGCCAATAGTAATGTACAAGAAAAACAGTGACAATGTTTAGGAGGTAAGCATACCAAATAAAGCATAATCTACCGATCTGTTCATGATGTGGTTTCATTGTAGGGAGACTCTTGTAAACTGAATGCCTATTTAAGGCTAAAGATTTGTGAGAAGAATTATGTTCATTCCTTGACTGAGATTTACTCAAATTTGATTGAGATTACTCAAATGTGGAGGTCTTGACTCCTTAGACTGCCAGAAATTCTTCTTTAATTTCATTCAAATTTAAGTTATATCCTACGGAGATAACATCTTCTCCCCAAACCCTAACTTTTGATATTTTTTCTCTTTAAAATAGCTCTGTAATCACTTAATCACCCCTTTGAAATCCCTAAACATAAACCAATTTCCCTAATTACACTTAATTGCTTCCCTATTTAAGTGATTTAGGCAATAATTTGAATAAATATTCAAGCATTTCCCCTCTTTCTCTTAACATTTTAGTTCCCGACCAAGAGAAGCAAATTTAAGTATTTATGTAGTCCAAGTTTTTAAATTTTGCACATTAACCTTTTTTTGTTTAGGTTCTCCCAATTTGCCCTCATCTTTTCCTTCTTAATTAATTAAAACTCTAATATTCTTCCTTGTTTAATTTCACCCCTTTTGTATGCTTATTCATCTATTTATTTATTATATTTTTTTGTAATTTAAAAAAATAAAATATCCTCTTATTTTTGTTCGGGTTAGA
This sequence comes from Salix arbutifolia, assembly GCA_025169955.1. NCBI lineage: Eukaryota > Viridiplantae > Streptophyta > Magnoliopsida > Malpighiales > Salicaceae > Salix > Salix arbutifolia. Next base: position 15,733,633 of record CM045904.1, on the reverse strand, counting down.
TTATAACTAGGTTTTTACAGCTAGGTTTTAACTTAATGAGTAAGGATATCATTAATGAGGAAGACTTTTCTTAAATCTTTGATAGACTAACGAATACAAACATGACTAAGAATAAACATAAAAGTAACTTACAATATGTAGAGTGCATTAATGAGAATACATATTTCCATTGCACAATCAGGCTTTTTACCCAGACTTTTTACGGACCATTAGGTTTTCTAGTGATTATAATACTAAGTGATAACTTTTTTTTCATTTTTATTGATAAATGATAAAATTCATTGTTTTTTCCACTCACTGCTTTCCTCTCTCACAAAAAAAAAGCCATTGTTATCGTCGTTGGCCTCTCAACTGCCCGTGATGTTTGGCTGGCATTAGAGAATACTTTCAGTTACCATTCAAAGGCCCGAGAATTGAGACTCAAAAATGATTTGTAGACAATGAAACGTGGCAACAAACCTGTTGTTGAATATGCTTGTGTCTTCAAAACCCTCTGTGGTCAGTTTCACACCATTGGAAGACCTGTTGAAGACACTGCTAAAGTGCACTGGTTCCTTCATAGACTGTGCATTGATTTCTCACTAAAAGGGTGATTATCACAATGTCTCACTATGTGTGACATTCCATGTGGAGAAATAACATACATCTATGAAAAGGTTCACATGATGACTATATAAGTGATCCTTAACTTGAAATTACTAAATTATCTTATATAGATAATTTTATATTTTGATCATGATATATGTTATCTTAATTGAGTCAACAAAAGGACAAACACTAGGTATAATATGAATTGTATAAAGGTACTTGAGTAATCAAAGGTACTTGAGTAATCAAGACATGATTCATCACCCCAAGTGATTTAGAATAGATAGATAGATAGATAGATAGATAGATAACAAACAATCGATGACTATTATGTAGATAACAAACATGATTTAATATGGTAGATATACTTTATGTTTTAATGTTAAATCAAGATATTATTGATGATAGCATATTAATTACCTTGAAAACCAGTCATTAAAATGTTAAATCAAATTACTGATGACCTTTCTACTATTTAAATGATCATGACACGTTAAACGATACACCTGATCTTCAAATATAAATTATTCAATTGATGAATTGATAATAAATTAAATTGATTAGTTTATTTAACTCTATTTAATTATAAAATATAATTTATATTTGGGTCAACATATTAGGAACCTGAGTCACATACATTTAAAACCATTAATTAGAGATTAAATTGGGATGATTTAATTGAGTGTGACTTGATTAAAATATATTTTAGAAATTAAGATCTAGAATATAATTACTATGAGTATTATGTTTGTAGACCTAGAAAAATAAAGTAAAAAATTTATTTAAAGCATAAAAATATAAGATTTTCAGGTAATAAAACCCTAAATAATTCAAGATCCATCTTTCTAGAAACTCTGGATAATTTTATATCATAGTTTTCGTTTCGTGTGATATTCTAAAAACTCAAAATAATTAATGTCAAAGAATAATTTAAATTAAGTATAATCCAGGACCTTAATCTTGACTTGATATGTACGTAGAAGTACAAGATGGTGAGGCAAGCACATGTCTAAACTTAATGGCAATCGCATGCTTAATTATTGCTAATCGCATCTTTTCCCCTCAGCTTTCGCGGCGTGGAATAATGAATCTCCTCGCAGCAGCTGAGCCTCGCTAATTTCCATACGTGATACAGAAAACAGTTTTCCTCGCTGTATCTGTTTAATATGATCATGTGTACAGCAGTACCACTGATCGATCATAGAGAAAGGAGCTGCATGTATGCTGATGCTCAATTAAAATTACGTGCAAGTTATGGCAATTGATCTGGAGATTCCAATCCACATGGGACTCAATTACAACGATACCATTTTCAGTAGCATTTCTTTTGGAAGCTTAGAAGAGATTAACTCAGGCTCAAGTTTGAGAGTTTGAGAAATGGAATACTAGTACAAATCCCTTTAAATATATGTGAGTTTGAAAGGTCCCATGATGTTTTATGTTCACAGGCTCATCGTGAAAACTAATCATAAGTTACCGATCGATAGTTAAGCATGCTCAGAGCTCTTGATTATATCGCGGAACTTTACAGCCTTTTCCTTATTATTTACCTTGTGCCTGTCCAGTATAGAAGGTCCACAGTACCCTGCTCTACACTCACATGATCTGTTCACACGCTTTTAATTTGGTTTTACAGGCTATAGTTAACTTGTTGCTCGAATATATATACATGCAGGGTTGTTTGCAGAAAGAGTGGTGGTATCAGATTCACGATTAATGGGCACTCCTACTTCAATCTGGTGCTGATAACCAGTGTGGGCGGAGCTGGTGATGTAGTCGCGGTTTCCATAAAAGGGTCCGAAAGCAATTGGCAGGCGATGTCCAGGAACTGGGGCCAGAAGTGGCAGAGTAACAGCTACCTGAATAATCAAGCCCTCTCTTTCAAGGTCACAACCAGTGATGGACACACTGTGGTCTCCAATAATGTGGCTCCATCCAACTGGGCTTTTGGCCAGACCTACACAGGGGGGCAGTTCTAACTTCTTAATCATATAATGTCTTTTTTGTTTAGTAAATATGATACTGTTTTAATCTTGCCATGCATGGTGGGGTTGTTTTTTGAAAATGCCCCCCCATACCTATCAGTTTTTGCCTGACTTTCATGGCGTTGTTTGCTGAAGTCATAATCACGTACCTTTCCATCAAGTGGTCTCCTCAGTCTGCAGAGAGCATCTACCTGTGTTAACAGTGAGATAATAACCTCTTCAGTGGCGAAGTGTATGGTGTGATCTGTTTCTCTTCTTCTTCTTTTTTTTGTTCGAGTTTGGCTGAGGTGAACAAAGGCTTTTCACCCGCCCAAAGGCAAAATCCTTTCCCAAAAGGATGTCTGGTTTCACATCTGTAACAGAGTTATATAAATTAAGAAAGGAAATGAAAAGATGTTTAAGGGCAATCTTTTTCTGCTCAGGCATTGATTGAGTTGTAACTAGGAGTTGTTGTTAATGCATACACAGCTTCCTATATATCTTGTGTTAATTTTGTGCTTTTCCAATATCAATTATGAAGAAAATAACTGTTTTTGTTGGTTCTGCCTATCCTGGTTTCCTCAAACAAACAGCTGAACATCATGAGATTGCAGCTTTCAAACAATCAATGATGCCTATTTGGTGTAGCAATTCTATCCGCAGAACAGAACTGCTTAATTTAAAGATAAAGAGTCATTTCCTCTATACTGGGTGAAGCATAAGATTAATTAAAGTGCGCACAAGTCTTGGGAGGATTCTGATACCAATTTAGAGGTAGAAATGAGACATGTATAGCAAAAGTGGACGTTAGTGATGGCGGGTTGCTATCAAAAAGCAGGTGACCAAGACATCCGATGAGCTTGTGACGCGCGCTTAAGTAGTTTGTGGCATTGAATGAAGTTACAATGGTTGTTAATTTTATGATTTTTGAAATTAGTCGAGGTGTATGCAAGTTAACCGAACATCCACGTTAATCTAAAAAAAAGTTACAATGGTAGGTGTTAGAGGTGTGATAAATATGGAACTTATATAAACTAGGAGATGGGTTGTGATTTTAAAGTAATATTATTGGTGTTCTGATTTCAAAGCAAGATTGTGTGGTGTGTCATTAAACTCAAGTTGGTTGATAAATTCAACCTGATACAATAAATTTATGTTATGTATGTCACCTAAGGTTATTTTGATAAAATCACATCTAGGATAAATGTGTTTATTGGCACCAGAGCTAGAGGTTGTTATCATCTAGTTTGTTTCTAGTCATGTTCATTTGTGTGTTATTATGGTTGTCTTATGTTATGATTTTTATGCTTAAATTTAGCGAAGATATTTGTTTGATTAAAAATAAATCTTGGTAGTTACATCATCCTTTAAATAAAGGAGATTATGGTTTTATGACCTCTTTTCTTTATGATTAAGATAATTTAATCCTTGATTTTGCCCATAAATATATTTAAGGGGTGATAGTATGATGTAGAACAAGTAGCGGAAGCATACATGCTCAAGAGGGAGCACCCAAAATTCAAAGGCAACTGAATTTCGGCAACCTGGGCGCCGACGTCGGATTGTCGCGAAACTCACCCAGTCGAAGCGTTTCACCATTTGTGGAAGAAGTTAGTGGTATAGCCCCTAATGTCCACCAGTTTTTGGCCAAATTCCATCGTTTAGGGCCCGAAATTGTTATTTTTGCTATTTTAGGAAAGTTTCGTTTTAGCCATAACTCTTGATTCGTGAGTCCGAATTGACTTTCATCAATTGCTGCTTGCTCAGTGTTTATAGGCCTTTCATATTCTACATTTATCTCAAAATTGCCATTTATGGTAAATTTATTGTTTAGCGTCGTTTCCTTTTCCATCATGTGTTAGTCTAGGGTTTTGCTTTAAATTCAATTGTAAAGCCTCTGGCCGACTTATCTATCATTTCATTGAATAAAACTTGAGTTTGATTGAGAGTTCCTCTCGTTATCTTTGATTTACAGAATATTGACGTTGGTCGTATTCCTTCGCGATTTTCTGCAGCGTCATAGTAACCTCTAAGTTTTTTGTTCTGACTTTTTTTTCGTTTTTATCTTTAGTTTTTATTCTTTCTTCCTTTATTAAGCTATGTTTTTTTAAATATCATTGTTGATAATGTTGTGATGGTGTTTTTCACGCTTCACGCCCCGCATTCCCAGAGGGGGAGACAGCACGCGATGAAAGGGGTGTGCTTTATAGTAATAAAAATTATTACTATAAATATCAAGAGTTGCCACCTAGTATTAATGTCAGTAGGAAACCTAATGGTTTGCGAGAGTCTGAGTAAAATGACTTGTTGTGCAATGGGAAGACACATCACCCTCAGTGCACCCTCCCTAAGACAAGCTACATTGTTGTTTGATTGTTTTTTTTTAAGTCATTTTTTATTCGTTGGTATTTTCTAAGGCTTGAAGTAGATCTCTCTTAGTGAGAGAGTCTCTACTTTAATGGAGGTTGAAAACCTAACTATTTTCTAAGGACATTTTTACATTGCATAAAAAAAAATTCTTTTTTTTTACTATCCGTGAGTGTATTTTACAATGTAATTTTACCCCTCGATAGCTAAAACAAAATAATTTTTAATTTATTTTAGCCAAATTCCAACGGATAATCATAAACTGGATATGATATCCAATTTTCATTTCAAAACATGAGAAATATGCTATATTAGTTTTTTTAAGAAAAATATGCTTGGAAAAACTTTGTAATTCGGTTGTATGCACGAAAATAATATATTTTTTGTTTGTTTTTTTTAATGTGATTTTTTTATATTAAAAAATATAAAAATTCAGACTTGGTCGGCCCAAGTAAATGGGTTGGCCCAGCCAAGCTGGGCCAAAAGGCCCAACTTTGTTGGACTTGGGCTAGGTCGAGAGTAGGTCCAGCCCAAAGCCAAAGCAGAGAAGAAGAAAGAAAGAAAAATTAATATATAGCAGAGCAACATTGTTCATGTGTTACGTGAACAGTAACAAGGAGGTTGACCAACGGTGACAAGAGGCTCTCCTTCCACTACTGTCGAGTAGAGGAGACCGAGGTGGTTCTTTTTGTGGTGGCGACGTCAAAAATGGTGGCATGTGGTGGCTGGGAGGAGCGCCAGAAGGTTACTGCTGGTGAAGCTACCACTACTGGTGCTGCTTGTGATGTGTTACCGACACTGGAGAAGAAGAGTTGAGTTATTTGTAGGTGATATTGGCGCTAAGGAAGGGTTGATGCTAGTGGCTAATGACCTGTCGGTGCCGGGAAAGAGGCTGCTGAACACTACCGAGAGAGAAGCCGAACTGGGCTTTTGTAGGGTGGAGAGAGAGAGAGATGATGATGGTGGAGGTCCTGCCGACACCGGGGAAGAGGAAGAGTGGTTGGTAGTGGTGGTCGTTCGTATTTTTTTAAGTGGCTCTGTCATCTTCCACCTCTATGTCCGTCTCTCTAAAAATTTCTCCTGCAATGTTTTCCCCTATTTGTATGTACTTTTGTTGTTGTGTCCTCCCCTAGCTTTTTTACAGTATTATTTCATGCACCTCCCCTTATTTTTTCTGTTTTCTCCCTTTTTATAGAGTAATTGTATGCAATTTGCAGGTATGGGTGATGTCCAGGGCATGGTGTGTTCTGTGTTGTGTGTTGTAGGGTAGGAGTGGGTTGAGTGCATGGCTGCCGACATAGCACAATCATGGTTGTAGGCAAGGTCTCGACAGGGTTTTTTTTTTAAAATGAAATAACATTAAAAATGAGTTGTGACAAAAAAAAAATTCCGATGGGAAAAACAAGAAGAATGATGATTTTTTCTTCAATTTTGGCTTTCGATTTCATCCAAAAAGTTTCATCTCTGAAAATTCTGATCTTCTTAATTTAACCCAAATTGGGCTTCCAAATTTAATTTCTCACCAATTAAGCCTTTAATAAAATTAATTTGACCCATTTAAAATATAATTAAATCCTTACGCTTAATTAAATCCTTCAACTAAGCCCTAAATTAATTCCTAAACATACTTATACTTAAATTGGTCGACAATTAAATCAAAATGACCCAATAAAATATAATTATATCTTTCAACTTAATTTTTACACAAATTTATCCAATAATAAATTATTTTAGCCTTGAATCTGCATTCCCTTCATTTTTTGGCACAAAAGAGGTACGATCAGTCTTTTGAAAACGTCCAAAATTTCCACCTTGATTTTTCTACAAACATCAACCCCTTTTATTTTATTTTTGTTATTTTTATTTGATTTTGGGTAGATTTTGGGGAATAACCCAAAAATAAGTTATAACAAATAACATTTGGTATCAAAGCCCACTTTGATTTTTTTTTTTTTATCAAAAAAACACAAGTATTCATATGGCAGAATTATGGTATGTGGGTTGTTTAAATTGAGGTTTTTTTAAGGCCTTTAATTTGTGGAAGATAATAGAGAGTGATAAGAGACATACTCCACTTATGAATAATTTCACAGTTGCATGCACATATTAAGTTTTTTAATGAAGAGAAGACAAGATGGTACAAAACTCTTACTTATCTTTATAATTATATTAGAGAAGAAATATTTACAAGAAATATAGCTTGTCAAACTGCCAAAGAGGCATGGGACAAGTTAAGATATGAATTTCATGTTGATGAGAAGTCTAAAAAATCACCAATTTAAATCTTAAAAGATAGTTTAAATGTTTAAAGATAAACAAGACTAAGATTGTTAAAGACTTTTTATATCAAATTTCAAAGATTGTGAATCCAGTGAGGCTATTGGGGGGAGATTTTCTTGATTCAAGGATAGTAGAAAAGGTTCTGATAAGTCTACTTGAGAAATTTAAGCATAAAATTTGCTCTCTAGAAGACTTAGAAGATTTATCATAAATAAATCTTCAAGAGTTAGTAAATGCATTATAAGTAATGGAGCAAAACACATGATTACCAACAAGAAGGCACGAGTGAAAAAACCCTTGTTGCAGTAGAGTCATGCTAAGATTTTTTACAAGAGAAATCAAGAAGGAAAAAACAAAAACAAAAGGTTGACAATTAAATAACTAGCAATAATAATCGAGGGAAAGAAATGAAAGAATACTTCTTTTCTTACAAATACTATAAAAAAATCACCTTGAAGTTTATTATCGGCTTAAGAATACATGATGCGATAATTATAAAACAATTTGATTACATCTTAAGATTTTATAAGAACAATGGAGAAGCAGTAATATAAGCTCAAATTGCAAAGAATTCATAAGTTAAAGAACTTTTGTTCATGACATCAATAAAAGAAGTGTGTAACACAACTTAGGTAAACAATTCATCATGACTTATTAATAATGCTTGTACTAATCATATGACTAGAAATTTAAGTTTTATTTAAGGATTTGAACAAAAGTTATGCGTTTAAAGTTAGAATTGCTAATAAAAACTATGTAAAGGTTAAGGGAAAATGAGCAATTGAAGTAAAAACTTTGTGAGGTACAAAGTCTCTAAAAATTGTACTTTATATACCTAAGATTATTTAGAAACTTGTGAATATAGGACAATTAATTAAATCTAGTTACTCGTTAATTTTTAATGATGGAGTTTGTGGCATTAAAAATAACAAAGAGTTATAATTGCTCATTGTTAATATGATGAATAAAAGTTTTACCGTTGATTAGAAATAAGTTTGTTTATGTGTTAACACTATTGTTAAAAATGATTATGTTTTATGGCACAAAAGGTTGTGGCATTTTAATTATATAACCTTAAAAAAGATGTTCAATTTAAAGATGGCTTCTGGTTTACTAAAAATAAAAGAACAAAATAACATTTATGAATCTTGTCATTTAGAAAAGTAAGTGTTTTTCTTGATAAAACATGTAGAGCTTTAATAAAACTCTACCTAGTACACACACATATGTTTGACCTTATGCAAATGAATCTTTAAATTGTTCAAAGTATTTTTTGTGTTTATTGATGATTATAATAAGTATTGTTGGACTTATTTTCTTAAATCCAAAGTTGTTGTGTTTGCTAAGTTTAAGAAAGTAATTGAGATAAAAACAAGGAACAAATTAAAGATGTAAAGGTTTGACAATAAATCTAAGTATACTTCTATAAATTTTAAGAATTATTTGGTGATAGGCGCGATAAAACATCAACTGACAATGCCGTATACTCCACAATATAATGGGGTCAGTGAGAGGGAAAATAGAACATTGATGGAGATGACAAAATGTTTGCTATTTGAGAATCAAATGTCATTAAAATTAGGATAGTTATTGGTATAAATAGGATTCCATTGGTACTGATATTTTAGATGACATTCACTACTTATTCGAGTTTAAATAGCCAATGGTATCAATTAAGTTTCATTGGTGCCAATATTCTTTAAATTGATTTAGTCAATCCCGAGTAATAGGGTGATTAATGATGTTAGCAAATATTATTAACATCTATTTGGTGAGGGAAAAGATAAGTTGATTAACTATTTTGGTTCAGTAATAGATAATGATATCAATGAGTTGCATTAATATCAATAACCATTTGTATTGTGATTTGCCACTCTTAGTAAGGAGGGTAATGATGTCAAGGTTCTTGACATCGAAACTTTGATGGTAAAACAAATATGAATAAGATTTGATTAACTATGTTGGGGTAAGAATATTTAATGATATCAACTTAAATATCAATAAGTTGTATTTATATCAACCATTGAATGAAATTGATTAGTCTAACCCGATATTGGAAGACTGATGATACTAATAAGATTATTAGTATCAATAATTATCTTCTAGATAATTAGTTATCTCGAAATAATAGGATAAACTAATGATGCCAAAAGAGGAATATCTTTGTATTAAGTGAGATTTTATTCATAAAAAGATGATATTCAAAATAATTGAGTTGTATTAAGATTTTCAAGATGGAATCATTCTCAACAATCACTTAGGAAATTAGATGGATAATGATAATAGATGAAAAATGTATGTTGCAAAAGAGGTAAATGTCTAATTTTATGTATCAAAAGACATGACATGAAAATATAACTGTCAATCGAATTATTCAACATAAAAGTATGAGGATATGACTAAATTATTGATTTATATGGAAAGAATCCACTCCAATACGAGAATATAAATGAGGGGAATGCAATGACATTCTAATCATGTGATGCAAATAAATCACTAAGATGAAAAATGAAAGATGAAATAAAACTCAAGTATGTTTTAACTCGATAAAGGGGGTGAAAATATGTTAACGATGGGGTAATGTTGTTGATATAATATTACAGGTTAAAAAATATTGATAATACCTTGCAATCAACAATCATAAAATAAGTCAATATTATTTTGTTTATATAGGAGAAGTCTTTATGGTGTTTCTTTTTATATGGATAATGTTGCTTATTAACTTGTGGATAAAACTATTTTATTGGATAAGATGATAGGGTTATGAAAATATATCCATATAAATTCAGTGTTAAGGGTTTTAAAAAAAAAAATTAGATGTAAACAACAAGGCTGAGAATAGTTAAGTTGATGAGTGTGATATGTTTATGTGTTAATATGAAAATGATGCAAAAACCAAGTTTTGAATATCAAATTATAATTGATTAAGGTAAAGTTTAAATCTATTGATGAAATGATTAATTAATTTGTTAAAGAGCACAAAAATAATAATTAAAAAACAATCTTTTTATGAAAAGTGCCTATAATATATATCCATGTAGATAATATTTTTGCTTTCAAGGAGAGTCTTAAATGCGCATGTATATTTTTAAAATTTAATGAATTAATCAAATAATTAGAAAAAACACGTCACTTGTATTAGCAGACGACATGCCACTTGAAAATCCCTAAAACTGATAAATAAATTCATATTGACCCAAAATATATATATAAAAAAACCTTGATAAAATAACCCATCATTTTTAAAAACACAAAAAACCAACAGTTTCCTCAACTTAGATATGTTTGTTAGACACTTTCGAGCTAAACAAACATCTCTTTTCATTCTATTGAACCATTTGATATAAATAATAAAAATTCTGGTGGCTATAAGGATCACAAATGACAATGTTTTTTTTATATTTTCTCTGGATGGAACCCGGTCCTTTATCTTAAAAAAATATAACTGAGAGCTAAATAAAGACTAATTTTTTAGAATATGCTAAACTAAAAACTTCTTTTAATATTAATAAATATATGGGAGAGGCCCCTCCATCCCCGTCTGTGTGTATCCCAGAAATGAAAAGGCAAAGCTCAATGGGCCTGTCTTACCCGGATGTGTGAAAGAAGACCATAGGTAGGTGGTACCATACGCTGGCGTCCAGCCCCAAGTCCAAAGCCACCCAGAGGCAGGCTCGCTCTCCCCTCTCCTCCTTCAAATAAACAAATAAATTAAGTAGTAGTAGTAAATTCTCTGCATCTCTTTCTTCTTCAGTAGCAGTGCAGCGTAGTAGGCTAGTAGTAGTCCGTATATTGTTGCTGGAAGTATAATGTATAATAATAATACAATGGGTTTTGAAAAAGAGGGAGAAACAAAAACAGAATTCGAAGAAGAAGAAGAGACAGAAGGAGATCATGTTGAAAGCAGCGATTACTACTTCGATAAGATTGGGAAACCCATTCCCATCCTCTCTGATCAAACTGTTTCCCCTTTCCCTTTGCAAAACCCTCCTCTTCCCGCTCGCCCCCTCGCCCTTTCCCAGTCCCGCCGTCTCATCTTCGTCGCCCATCCCTCCGGTATTCTTCTCAACTTCCTCGTCCTTACACTTATTCTATTTACTATATCTTGTTAATCAACTGACTGACTCATGCTTCTTTTTTTTTTTTTTTTAGGGTTTCTGGTTGCGAAGACTAAAGATGTCATGGATGCCGCTATTGATATTAAGGAAAAAGACAGCTCTTCTTCGTCGTCCATTCAACATGTCAGTCTTGTGGATGTCCCTATTGGGAAAGCTCACATTTTGACGCTCTCTACTGACTCCTCTACTCTTGCTGTTTCTGTTGCTGCTCATATTTATTTATTCCATGTCCATTCCCTTCTCGATAAGGTACCCCCAACCCGTATTCCATTTACTGTCAAAATTCGAAATTTTTCTATAAATTGTGATCCTATATCTATTATCTATTTTTTATCATCTGTTTTTTTTTTTTTTTTGCAGGAGCTAAAACCGTCCTTCTCTTGCTCGCTGAGTGAACCATCATCATCTACTGTCAAGGACATACAATGGCGAAGGGGACCGGACAATTCTTACCTTGTTCTTTCAAATCAGGGGAAGCTATATCATGGTGCTCTTGCTGCCGGCACCCATACTTTTAAACACATAACGGACAATGTTGATGCTGGTATGCTTTCTTTCTTTCTTTCTTTTGCCAATAACAGTTACTAAATGCGATACATGCTAGTTGACTTTTTGGAGCCCTTTAGATTTATCACCGCAATGCAGAAACAGATGTGGATGGTTCAATC
>CM045904.1:15713407-15715907 GCA_025169955.1 Salix arbutifolia | reverse complement strand
ACCCTAAACCCTAAACCCTAAACCCTAAACCCTAAACCCTAAACCCTAAACCCTAAACCCTAAACCCTAAACCCTAAACCCTAAACCCTAAACCCTAAACCCTAAACCCTAAACCCTAAACCCTAAACCCTAAACCCTAAACCCTAAACCCTAAACCCTAAACCCTAAACCCTAAACCCTAAACCCTAAACCCTAAACCCTAAACCCTAAACCCTAAACCCTAAACCCTAAACCCTAAACCCTAAACCCTAAACCCTAAACCCTAAACCCTAAACCCTAAACCCTAAACCCTAAACCCTAAACCCTAAACCCTAAACCCTAAACCCTAAACCCTAAACCCTAAACCCTAAACCCTAAACCCTAAACCCTAAACCCTAAACCCTAAACCCTAAACCCTAAACCCTAAACCCTAAACCCTAAACCCTAAACCCTAAACCCTAAACCCTAAACCCTAAACCCTAAACCCTAAACCCTAAACCCTAAACCCTAAACCCTAAACCCTAAACCCTAAACCCTAAACCCTAAACCCTAAACCCTAAACCCTAAACCCTAAACCCTAAACCCTAAACCCTAAACCCTAAACCCTAAACCCTAAACCCTAAACCCTAAACCCTAAACCCTAAACCCTAAACCCTAAACCCTAAACCCTAAACCCTAAACCCTAAACCCTAAACCCTAAACCCTAAACCCTAAACCCTAAACCCTAAACCCTAAACCCTAAACCCTAAACCCTAAACCCTAAACCCTAAACCCTAAACCCTAAACCCTAAACCCTAAACCCTAAACCCTAAACCCTAAACCCTAAACCCTAAACCCTAAACCCTAAACCCTAAACCCTAAACCCTAAACCCTAAACCCTAAACCCTAAACCCTAAACCCTAAACCCTAAACCCTAAACCCTAAACCCTAAACCCTAAACCCTAAACCCTAAACCCTAAACCCTAAACCCTAAACCCTAAACCCTAAACCCTAAACCCTAAACCCTAAACCCTAAACCCTAAACCCTAAACCCTAAACCCTAAACCCTAAACCCTAAACCCTAAACCCTAAACCCTAAACCCTAAACCCTAAACCCTAAACCCTAAACCCTAAACCCTAAACCCTAAACCCTAAACCCTAAACCCTAAACCCTAAACCCTAAACCCTAAACCCTAAACCCTAAACCCTAAACCCTAAACCCTAAACCCTAAACCCTAAACCCTAAACCCTAAACCCTAAACCCTAAACCCTAAACCCTAAACCCTAAACCCTAAACCCTAAACCCTAAACCCTAAACCCTAAACCCTAAACCCTAAACCCTAAACCCTAAACCCTAAACCCTAAACCCTAAACCCTAAACCCTAAACCCTAAACCCTAAACCCTAAACCCTAAACCCTAAACCCTAAACCCTAAACCCTAAACCCTAAACCCTAAACCCTAAACCCTAAACCCTAAACCCTAAACCCTAAACCCTAAACCCTAAACCCTAAACCCTAAACCCTAAACCCTAAACCCTAAACCCTAAACCCTAAACCCTAAACCCTAAACCCTAAACCCTAAACCCTAAACCCTAAACCCTAAACCCTAAACCCTAAACCCTAAACCCTAAACCCTAAACCCTAAACCCTAAACCCTAAACCCTAAACCCTAAACCCTAAACCCTAAACCCTAAACCCTAAACCCTAAACCCTAAACCCTAAACCCTAAACCCTAAACCCTAAACCCTAAACCCTAAACCCTAAACCCTAAACCCTAAACCCTAAACCCTAAACCCTAAACCCTAAACCCTAAACCCTAAACCCTAAACCCTAAACCCTAAACCCTAAACCCTAAACCCTAAACCCTAAACCCTAAACCCTAAACCCTAAACCCTAAACCCTAAACCCTAAACCCTAAACCCTAAACCCTAAACCCTAAACCCTAAACCCTAAACCCTAAACCCTAAACCCTAAACCCTAAACCCTAAACCCTAAACCCTAAACCCTAAACCCTAAACCCTAAACCCTAAACCCTAAACCCTAAACCCTAAACCCTAAACCCTAAACCCTAAACCCTAAACCCTAAACCCTAAACCCTAAACCCTAAACCCTAAACCCTAAACCCTAAACCCTAAACCCTAAACCCTAAACCCTAAACCCTAAACCCTAAACCCTAAACCCTAAACCCTAAACCCTAAACCCTAAACCCTAAACCCTAAACCCTAAACCCTAAACCCTAAACCCTAAACCCTAAACCCTAAACCCTAAACCCTAAACCCTAAACCCTAAACCCTAAACCCTAAACCCTAAACCCTAAACCCTAAACCCTAAACCCTAAACCCTAAACCCTAAACCCTAAACCCTAAACCCTAAACCCTAAACCCTAAACCCTAAACCCTAAACCCTAAACCCTAAACCCTAAACCCTAAACCCTAAACCCTAAACCCTAAACCCTAAACCCTAAACCCTAAACCCTAAACCCTAAACCCTAAACCCTAAACCCTAAACCCTAAACCCTAAACCCTAAACCCTAAACCCTAAA
>CM045904.1:15495907-15703407 GCA_025169955.1 Salix arbutifolia | reverse complement strand
AAAAATAAAAGAACAAAATAACATTTATGAATCTTGTCATTTAGAAAAGTAAGTGTTTTTCTTGATAAAACATGTAGAGCTTTACTAAAACTCCACCTAGTACACACACATATGTTTGACCTTATGCAAATGAATCTTTAAATTGTTCAAAGTATTTTTTGTGTTTATTGATGATTATAATAAGTATTGTTGGACTTATTTTCTTAAATCCAAAGTTGTTGTGTTTGCTAAGTTTAAGAAAGTAATTGAGATAAAAACAAGGAACAAATTAAAGATGTAAAGGTTTGACAATAAATCTAAGTATACTTCTATAAATTTTAAGAATTATTTGGTGATAGGCGCGATAAAACATCAACTGACAATGCCGTATACTCCACAATATAATGGGGTCAGTGAGAGGGAAAATAGAACATTGATGGAGATGACAAAATGTTTGCTATTTAAGAATCAAATGTCATTAAAATTAGGATAGTTATTGGTATAAATAGGATTCCATTGGTACTGATATTTTAGATGACATTCACTACTTATTCGAGTTTAAATAGCCAATGATATCAATTAAGTTTCATTGGTGCCAATATTCTTTAAATTGATTTAGTCAATTCCGAGTAATAGGGTGATTAATGATGTTAGCAAATATTATTAACATCTATTTGGTGAGGGAAAAGATAAGTTGATTAACTATTTTGGTTCAATAATAGATAATGATATCAATGAGTTGCATTAATATCAATAACCATTTGTATTGTGATTTGCCACTCTTAGTAAGGAGGGTAATGATGTCAAGGTTCTTGACATCGAAACTTTGATGGTAAAACAAATATGAATAAGATTTGATTAACTATGTTGGGGTAAGAATATTTAATGATATCAACTTAAATATCAATAAGTTGTATTTATATCAACCATTGAATGAAATTGATTAGTCTAACCCGATATTGGAAGACTGATGATACTAATAAGATTATTAGTATCAATAATTATCTTCTAGATAATTAGTTATCTCGAAATAATAGGATAAACTAATGATGCCAAAAAAAGGAATATCTTTGTATTAAGTGAGATTTTATTCATAAAAAGATGATATTCAAAATAATTGAGTTGTATTAAGATTTTCAAGATGGAATCATTCTCAACAACCACTTAGGAAATTAGATGGATAATGATAATAGATGAAAAATGTATGTTGCAAAAGAGGTAAATGTCTAATTTTATGTATCAAAAGACATGACATGAAAATATAACTGTCAATCGAATTATTCAACATAAAAGTATGAGGATATGACTAAATTATTGATTTATGTGGAAAGAATCCACTCCAACACGAGAATATAAATGAGGGGAATGCAATGACATTCTAATCATGTGATGCAAATAAATCACTAAGATGAAAAATGAAAGATGAAATAAAACTCAAGTATGTTTTAACTCGATAAAGGGGGTGAAAATATGTTAACGATGGGGTAATGTTGTTGATATAATATTACAGGTTAAAAAATATTGATAATACCTTGCAATCAACAATCATAAAACAAGTCAATATTAAATGATCACGTATGTAAAGGATGAGAAATTTAAACTGGTAAGTGTAAAAGTCAAATCAATACAAATGTATGATGTCATTTCTGTTTATATAGGAGAAGTCTTTATGGTGTTTCTTTTTATATGGATAATGTTGCTTATTAACTTGTGGATAAAACTATTTTATTGGATAAGATGATAGGGTTACGAAAATATATCCATATAAATTTAGTGTTAAGGGTTTTTTTTTTAAAAAAATAGATGTAAACAACAAGGCTGAGAATAGTTAAGTTGATGAGTGTGATATGTTTATATGTTAATATGAAAATGATACAAAAACCAAGTTTTGAATATCAAATTATAATTGATTAAGGTAAAGTTTAAATCTATTGATGAAATGATTAATTAATTTGTTAAAGAGCGCAAAAATAATAATTAAAAAACAATATTTTTATGAAAAGTGCCTATAATATATATCCACGTAGATAATATTTTTGCTTTCAAGGAGAGTCTTAAATGCGCATGTTTTTATATTTTTAAAATTTAATGAATTAATCAAATAATTAGAAAAAACACGTCACTTGTATTAGCAGACGACATGCCACTTGAAAATCCCTAAAATTGATAAATAAATTCATATTGACCCAAAATATATATAAAAAAAAACCTTGATAAAATAACCCATCATTTTTAAAAACACAAAAAAACCAACTAGAAACTTAAAATTTTCCTCAACTTAGATATGTTTGTTAGACACTTTCGAGCTAAACAAGCATCTCATCTAAACTCTTTTCATTATATTGAACCATTTGATATAAATAATAAAAATTCTGGTGGCTATAAGGATCACAAATGACAATGTTTTTTTATATTTCTCTGGATGGAACCCGGTCCTTTATCTTAAAAAAATATAGCTGAGAGCTAAATAAAGACTAATTTTTTAGAATATGCTAAACTAAAAACTTCTTTTAATATTAATATATGGGAGAGGCCCCTCCATCCCCCTCTGTGTGTATCCCAGAAATGAAAAGGCAAAGCTCAATGGGCCTGTCTTACCCGGATGTGTGAAAGAAGACCATAGGTAGGTGGTACCATACGCTGGCGTCCAGCCCCAAGTCCAAAGCCACCCAGAGGCAGGCTCGCTCTCCCCTCTCCTCCTTCAAATAAACAAATAAATTAAGTAGTGGTAAATTCTCTGCATCTCTTTCTTCTTCAGTAGCAGTGCAGCGTAGTAGGCTAGTAGTAGTCCATATATTGTTGCTGGAAATATAATTTATAATAATAATACAATGGGTTTTGAAAAAGAGGGAGAAACAAAAACAGAATTCGAAGAAGAAGAAGAGACAGAAGGAGATCATGTTGAAAGCAGCGATTACTACTTCGATAAGATTGGGAAACCCATTCCCATCCTCTCTGATCAAACTGTTTCCCCTTTCCCTTTGCAAAACCCTCCTCTTCCCGCTCGCCCCCTCGCCCTTTCCCAGTCCCGCCGTCTCATCTTCGTCGCCCATCCCTCCGGTATTCTTCTCAACTTCCTCGTCCTTACACTTATTCTATTTACTATATCTTGTTAATCAACTGACTGACTCATGCTTCTTCTTCTTTTTTTAGGGTTTCTGGTTGCGAAGACTAAAGATGTCATGGATGCCGCTATTGATATTAAGGAAAAAGACAGCTCTTCGTCGTCGTCCATTCAACATGTCAGTCTTGTGGATGTCCCTATTGGGAAAGCTCACATTTTGACGCTCTCTACTGACTCCTCTACTCTTGCTGTTCCTGTTGCTGCTCGTATTTATTTATTCCATGTCCATTCCCTTCTCGATAAGGTACCCCCAACCCGTATTCCATTTACTGTCAAAATTCGAAATTTTTCTATAAATTGTGATCCTATATCTATTATCTATTTTTTATCATCTGTTTTTTTTTTTTTTGCAGGAGCTAAAACCGTCCTTCTCTTGCTCGCTGAGTGAACCATCATCATCTACTGTCAAGGACATACAATGGCGAAGGGGACCGGACAATTCTTACCTTGTTCTTTCAAATCAGGGAAGCTATATCATGGTGCTCTTGCTGCCGGCACCCATACTTTTAAACACATAACGGACAATGTTGATGCTGGTATGCTTTCTTTCTTTCTTTCTTTTGCCAATAACAGTTACTAAATGCGATACATGCTAGTTGACTTTTTGGAGCCCTTTAGATTTATCACCGCAATGCAGAAACAGATGTGGATGGTTCAATCTAACATATTTGGCAATGCCTGGGCTTTTATTGGGTGAAAACATTGCTTGGCTTGGTTATTACAGGTTGCTCGTACTATATTATTATAGCCTTGCATGAAAACTACCCCTAATACAAGTTTGCTATTCCAACAACTGCACTGTTTTTTCAAATAAAATAATTTTTTCCCATCATGAAGTTGTGACGATTTTTGTTGTTGTTGCTAGCATGATGATGCTTACTTTTGCCTGCTCTCTTTGATAGTTGAATGGAGTCTAAAAGGAAAATATATTGCTGTCGCAAGAGAGAGTCTTATCAGCATTCTGTCCTCCAATTTCAAGGAAAGGTTTAGTATATCCCTCCCATTCAGGTCATGGATTGCTGATAGTGATGATAACTGCACTGTCAAAGGTATTTTCTTCAATTGTCAGATCCCATGCCACTCACATGCACGACCTAATGGATGAATTTTTCTTTCTTTTTTACTGGAGGTAATAATTTGGATGGACGAGAAATGAACTTTCTATTGGCCAAAGTAGGCATCATTTCTGTTTTTGTTAGCAATCAGGACACTTGTGTTTTCATGTTATGGCCTTCGGATCTATTGGGATTGGTTTTACATTAATTAAAGTAGAGTTTCACTTTCTGTTATTATATTGTGGTTTGACTTATTTATTAATTTCATCTAAATCCAGTGAGGTATTATTGTACTTTCATCAAAAAGAATTTCCTTGTGTAAATGGATATACAAAGTTCTTTTGGCTTTTGAGTCCCATTCCCAGTTATAAAAGATCGTATCTATCTCCTTGAAATATTTTCTGTTGTTAATTTCTGGAACTAATTTTGTTTTCTTGAATAACTGAGAATTTAACACTGAAGAAACACACTTACAAACAAAATGCAATCCACTTTCATTCCACACAATTTTAAACCCGGCCAACTTTCACCAAGAATGTAGAGTGCGAATAAATTCTCCACGGTCTGTGCAAAAGACCTTCTGTTCAATGATCAATTTTTCAAGTCTAGCACTTTTCTTCTCCTTTAAGATATCAAAGATTATTTTCATATTCTTATCAGTACTTCTTCTTATTCCTGCCTCCACGTCATCAACCTATATTACACACATGACTACTAATTTTGTATCAGTGCTCATTCTGCAAGAAAATCATGGTGAAAATCAATTGTGCACGTCATAGTTAGAGTCTAGCAAATACAACAAACTTTTAGGATTGTATGATACAAAATGTTTGGAGAAATGCCGCAAAAATTAGAACTGAAGTGCAAAACTGATCAAAGCTCATGACGAATAAATTCAATAATGACACCATGCAGCAAGTGAACAAACTATAAATTACACCTAGTTATGGATCATTGAACTTTGGAACACTTAAACACACCTTGCAACTATAAAAATACGAGAAAACAGCTGCATTGCTCCTATATGATAGGGAACAGGATTTGCTCTCCTGATCCCCAATCTCCTATTCACATATTGCCTAAAAGAGCACGCCCTGATATCCATATAGCCTATCACTCAATCTTGCAATCACGATCAACATTAAAGATAAGAAAAAAAGAAGGAATATCACCTCTTCAGGCTGAGCTTTTTCATTTGGCCTTGTACGCTTTCTTTGAACTGCTGCCTTTCTTTGTTTCAACTCAGTATTCATTGGTCCCACCCTGAACAAAACAGCATAAAAAAACATGAGCACCAAAAGATAATCACCGATGACAGCTCCGACGAGCCAGTAGTGATCGAATTCACAAGCTTTTCTCAGACTAATAATGGTATAAGAGGGTACGAAACGAAGACTCACATACTACTAACCCCCGTGCACCTCCGAAAAATAGGAGAAACGAGAAGGCCAAGATCTTTCCACTTGATTGAAACAGGAGCATCCTCATCGTTGTCTAAACTCCGAGTTTGCTGTCCAAACTCTTTAGTCAAATGGGACATAAAATCTGCAGGTGTAATACCCTCATTTGACTGAGACTTAACAGAAGACACCAATGTGTTAGCTAACCCTAACAACGCCTCTGCATCTGCAACTTGCTCTCTTGGCTTCTGCACTGAATCCCCAACATGGGTTCACACGAAAATCCATAAATCTTAACATTCTTTGCATAATTGCAAGAATAATTAAACAAAATCACATCTTCTCTTAATTATTAATTTTAGATTAATTTCAAAAATAAAAACGAATGTAGAGAATAAAAAAAAAAAAAACTCAAATTTACCAAATTTATGCAAGTCTTCAACTTCCTTAATCATCGTATTAAACCTATCCGAATCGGTTATCGTCAAATCATCTCTCTTATCTGTAACCAAAAAATAATAATAATATTTACAAATAAATAAAACAATTGAACATTTGAATCCAAGATATAATCAATACCCTTGATTCTATCCTGTAAGGTACGGTACATGGACCGGAGGACTCGCCGGTCCATTTGCTGACCCGTTTCTTCCACTCCAGACTTGCCTCGGCTCCGAGTCACTCGTTCGCGCTTCACTTCCCTGGGTTCTTTGTTCAAGTCAGTACTGCCTGCCTCTCCCTTCACAGTTCTCCTCATAATTTTCAAGAAAAGAGCAAAAAAAAATATTCCAAGAATTCTGATTCAAGTATCTTAAGGAAAAATAAAGAAATCCCAGATCAGGATTCTTGAGAGTAATTTTGCTGGTTTCAGAATTCAATAGCAATGTTTTATCTGAGTGGGATTTTCGAGATGAAGGTTTCCTTTCCCGCTCTGGTGAAATTTGCCAAACTTGAAATAATATTTGCTTTTTCGTCTAGGCAACACATAAAAGCAACAAAATCCTCAATTTTTTTTAAAAAAAAACACGGTCTTTAAAACCTGATCTTCCGGTCATGGTTTTGGTTGAATGGGTTAATGATGTTATTTCAATTTTTATTTTTTTTTAAAGTTAACTTGTCATGTTAACTCTTATCCCGAGTTAATTTAAAACTCAATTTAGAAAAACTCGATTTAGAAAGGTGTCTTCAAGTATTATTTAAAATATTTTGAATTTTTTTTAAAAAAATTACTTTTATTTTTATTTTAAATTATATTTTTGCATTTTCAGGTCATTTTAATAATATAGTATTAAAAATTATTTTAAAAAATTATTTCAATATATTTTCAAATGAGAATAACTTTAAAGAACAAACTCCATCATACTCTTAAACAAATTTTTAATCTAAATCAAAGGTTGAAGAACCATTAATTTCAACCGTCTAACTAAGTTTAATAACAATGCTATTTTAAACTATAATTATAAATTCAAACTTGATCCATAACTCGGGTTAATAATCAAGGGGTCAAGTTAGATCAATCTAGATGAATATAAAATAATATCATTTCAAGTTTATTATTTTTATTAAAAAGAGATTTTAATGATATCATTTAACAAATAAAAAAAATAGTTAAATTGAATCTCATATTGATTTTGATTAGATCCCAAATTGAATTTATCCAGTCAACCACTACACTTGGTTCAATATTAAAAAATAGTTAATTTGTGTGGGATAAATATTGTAGAGACATAGATTATTATGGATTATAATGGTATAATTATCATTTTACTCTTCAATGCATTAAAAATAACTCTTGGTCTCGAGGGTATTTTCAACTTTTTCATTGGACAACTTGACATTTACTAGTTGTTTTGGGGGATTTTGTGTCTTTTCCGTGTATTTTTGCACTGAAAAACTATGGATTTTTACCACTGCCAGTAGACAACAAAAAATTGACAACCTAGAGGTATTTTCAATTTTTTACATTGTTATAAATAATAAATTAATCATATTACTCTCATGTAAGACAAAAACCAAGAGTAATCAGTGAAGGTAATTCTGGTATTTCAAATATTTCTAAACATTCAAACTACATTTATACCCTCTACAAATACAAAAATCAGGCGTTGTCTGCAGGGGTGTTAGATAATTATAGGGTTTTATTATTATTTCTTCTGCAAAAAACTGCAGATGCGTCTGCTAAACACACTGATGGTTTCCTTCCCACGCGCACTTGAGGCGGTGCGTGCGATGTCATGTAGTGGTTCAAAATGTTCATCCAGTGTCTCACTAGTGTGTCGTCATTTCTTCTTCCACACGATGGTGTGTGTGTGTGTGTGTGTCATTTCACGGTGGCCAAATAAGTGACAGTGGTTGGTTGATTGTCTATGTCCTGTTTTATCTCTCCTCCAGCTGCAAAATGCATATTAATCCTCTTTGTTTATAGTAGTTTCATTTTAGTTCTTGATCTTTTTTTTCATCCTGATTTCTATTAAAAAAGTTTTTGTTTGTTTCAATTTTATACTTCAATTTAATTTAATCAGAAATGATATGTTTCATTTTGGCCCTTTTTTTTTCATTCTTGGTATTTTTTCAGTAGTAAGGTTTTAATTATTTCAATTTTATCATTCAATTAAAATTGACAATATAATGTGTTATTCATTTCGACATTTATTCTTTTATATATTAATTTTACCATGGATAAGATGTTGAAAATAACGATAGCGATTATTTTATAGTATTTTTTCCCAAAAACATATGTTAGGCTAATTATATATTTTGATTTTTTTAATATTAACACAATAAATAATATAAAAAACAAATCAATTCTTTATAAGCTCTATTTAAAACTCCAGAAACGCAACAACTAATTAAAAAAAGTAGTTGTTATGTTTCATTTTGGCCCTTATGCATGTGATTTTTTTTCATTCCTGTTATTTTTTCAATGTTATGGTTTTAATTGTTTCAATTTTATCATTCGATTGAAATTACTCATATATTGTGTTATATTAACACATTATAATAATATAAAAAACTAAAAAAAGTATTTCTAAACATTATTTGAACACTCCACAAACATTGCAATTAATTAAAAAAAATCATTTTTTTTTATAATACAATGTTGATACAAGCAGCGCCAATAAAAAAAACCAAGCTTAAAGTTTTTTTTATCTAACATTAATTTAATTTAAGTATTCTTAAGTCACACATGAACAAAACAGGTGAAAATAAAACAATAATAATAGATTGTTGACAATAGAACATTCATTATACATGCATCAGAGAGAGTTTTGATCTCCTTTCACGCCGCCAAAGCTAACTTATCGTGTCTTTTGAAGCAGACTGCATTTAATGCAAATAAATAACAATATAAAATAAAAATCAAAACTAAAAGTATAAATACAAATGAAAAATAGGAATTATTCTAAAAGGGATCAAAAACATTAAAAGATTCAAAACTAAACCAATAATTAAAAGAATAAGGGCCATAATGCAAAACAAAAAATAAATAAGATAATTTTTTTTTAATGTTGATTTTAAGTAATACAATTTTAAATAAATAAGATAAAAAAAATAAAGACACTATTAAACCATGAATTTAAGATATTGGATCTGAAACATTATATATAGAGAAATTACAAAGCTTAAACATTAAAAAAATATTATTTAATTTGAAGAACATATGAAAATAATTAAATGACAAAACCAAAACCAAAATTAATATTAATATTAATATTATTATGATTATGAATATAATTATTTTAATCGCTTGGATTATAATATTTTTTTGTTATTATTGGTATTCTAAATATTTTTTTATGAGTTATTGTTAGCATTAGCACCATAACGATAATATATTTTATTATTTTGTGAGTTACTATTATTGTTATTTTTAATAGTATTGTTATTTGTTATTATTACTATTAGCACCATAGCCATAATTATAAATATCTTAAACACTACAATCATCGTAATATATTATATTTTTATCATTATTCTTTTTAGGTTTTGATTTTATCCAGTTTAATTCTGAAATTTGAATTTATGTTGGTGATCATTTTAAAATTGATGTTTTTTTTTTCACTTTATTATTTTTATTGTATTTTTTGTTATTTTTATTTGTTCTTCATATCATATAAATTATTTTTTCTGCGCGTAACATTTATTTTGGTTTTAATTTTTATTTTTATTGTTTTTGTTTGTTCTTTTATTAAAATTGACACTTCTTCTATTTTTCACTTTTTCACTCCTCCTTTTTTCTCTCCTATTTTTATGTATTCTTAAAATAAAATGATTTTTGAAATGCTAATAATATTTACTTTGTTTTTTCTATTTATTTTGGTTGTTTTTATGTGCTTTTTTGTTAGATTTTTTTTTCAATATAATTTTATGGTTTGAATTGTTTACACAATGATAATAATTTTAATAATTGTTTTTTTATAAATGTTTTTTTACTTGCTCTTCTATTACAGGTTTTTTTTATTATGCTTGTGGATAATTTAATAATTTTATTATAATCCAAAAGATTATAATAATTATATTTATAATGATAATAATTTTTTTTTTTGATATTCTAATTCGTAAACTTAGACTCGTAAAACTTAATATGAGTCAAATCCCAAATTAAAGGGTCACATGTTTGACTTGTCGGGCAAGGCGGGGTTAATACTTAATAATAGTGGTTTAGTCTACAACCGTACAAGGACAACTTATAGGATTCAAAGTGTAGATTATTACATCTACAGGGACTAAAGTTTCATTTCACCAACCACAAAAACCAATTCCAATGCAAGCTTCGTATCGTCAATCACTCGAAACTTTTTCTTTTAAAAGCCCATGAAAAATAGCCAAACCCAAAACCGCGAAAACAAGAGCGAGGTCGAAACGAAGGAAAAAATCATCATCGTCGTCCATTAACAATCAGACTGTATCTATATATATGACAGATCAAATCAATCAGAGCACAAAAACCCTAATTTCAAATAAATCTTAAACACCATGAAATGAAACGTTTTTCGTCATCTTGTTCATCGCCATTTCTCTTCCATCATGGCTAAACAACAGCCGCAGCAGCAACCGTCAACGCCATGGGGCACGTTAGAGGAGTTACTGCTAGCGTGCGCCGTGAACCGGCACGGGACAGATAGTTGGGACTCCATAGCTATGGAAGTATCTAACAGAACCTCCACTCTGTCCTCCCTCACTTCACAAAACTGTATTGACAGGTTCGATGATCTCAAACGACGTTTCGGTTTCACTACGGAGCAAAAAAACGACACCGCTTCTTTGTTAGTTGATGAGCTCCGTAAACTTCGCGTCGATGAGCTTCGCCGTGAAGTACATCAGCGCGACGTATCCATCGTGTAAATAACAGTAAACGACACCGGTTTGGTCTTTGAAAGATGCGGTTTGAGCTTCCTTTTGAGATCTAACGAGTTTTGTGTTCGGTGTTGATTGACAGGTCGCTTGAAATGAAGGTGAAGAGATTGGAAGAGGATAGGGAGAGGAGCTTGAAGGAGAAGGAGAACCCATCAGATCTGCCGAAGCCTTCCCCGGAGATTGTCGCCGGGAAATCCGAGACCGGCGAGGAGTGTGGTGATGGTGATGAACGATCGTTCAATGAATCCAATTCTACGAGTCAACAGCCCCAGAAAGCCGATGCGGAAGCGAAGAAAGAACGAAACGAGGTTCCAGAGGTAAAACCTGAACCGGACTCGATTAAGGATGATCCGGATCCGGCTCGCTTAGGATCTGACCCGGAAGCTGAGCGGGAATGGTCATATAACGGTAAGTTAGAAGATGACGACGATAAAAAACCGAAAAAGGAAATGAAAATTGAGAGTGTGAGTCGGGTGGGTGTTCTCGGTCCTGACTCGAACGAGTTAGGTGAGTCTGTAGGGGAGTCCAAGCGGGAGGAGAAAGAGAAGGATATCAAACAGATTAATAATAATAATAATAATAATAGTGACGTGCAAAGTTCAGTGAGTTTGTATCTGAAAAAGAAGAAACGACGTCGTGGTAGTGGAGAAGGGAGTAGCAGTGGAGACGAGGAGAGAGAGGGTGGTGATGATGAGGTTTCTCCCCCCACGAAAAAGCTGCCTGCCGTCAAATCTGAACCATGGCTTAAACTTCTTGAGATTATTCGCTCTCATCAGCTCGGCTCAATCTTTGAAAAGCGGCTTCGATGCCAGGTAAGTTTCTCATAATCCTTGTAAATTACTCCTTTTAAAATATAAAATATGTATGAAAATAAAATTTTAAAACACATAATCATATGGTATAACACTTAAAATTAAAATCATGCTACTTTTTTCATGCTATGCACTAACATATTCCACGACGAATATATAACTTGATCAATATGATATAAGAATTTGATGGAGCCATATGAAAAATTAATTAAATATACGTTAATGTGAATTTACATGATCATATGATATAAAAATAAAAATTAAAATCAAGCTACTTATTTTATATCCTGTTTCAATATATTCCACGACGATAATTATAATAACCGGATAAATTATTTTATCCAAGTGGTTCAATAGTTTAATGTCATAATGAGAAATCTAATTAAATTTAAGTCAATAAAACTTTAATTTAATGGGAATCTAGCTTGAATTTTTATCTGAGCTGGAATGATGGTACACGTTTACACAAATATGTAAAATATTAATTACGTTTTAATAAAAAAAATGCAATTACAGCTTGGCACTTGACAATGTTGGGGTTAGTATTGACATTTTCATGTGAGGGTGTTCTGGTAAATTAGATCGTGGTTAGGATGTTATATTGCAATGCATGGGCATCCTTGTTTCTAAAAATACGTTTTTGCGGTGCCGTACATTAGATATTCAGATATAGGTGGACAGTGAGGATGCGATGCATCTTGGTCTAGGTGGGGTCCAAAGTAAGAGTTTTGAAAATAACGTTAATGATTTTTGGAGTACAGTTAAAGATAATTGCATTTGTTGTTGGTGGCTTGTCTGTCTTGTTAAGTTTCTATTTAACACACAGCTGGCTCAGTCAACAGCTGGCTCAAGTGAAGTGAAAGCCATGTTTTCCTATATTGTTTTATCCTATTGTCCTTCATAAATGGAAAGAAGATAATAGTAATATAACGCCCGCATGTTTACTCACCGTCACTGATCCAATTGGCTTTTTAAGTGTCATACCCAACTTTGTAAACCGAACTGAATTGTATCATGGCCCTTCTCAAGGCTTGAATTATAGATTTATAGAGTTACTATAAATAAATTTAAAATGATATTTTTTTTAAATTTAAAATAATTCTGTTCATGTTTTTTTTTTTAAATTAAACTAGGTTTTGACTGAAGTCATGCTCGGTCAATTCTTATCTGGTTTCATTTTTTTGAAACTGGATCAAAATCAAATGTCGTCATAAATTACTAGATTGATCTGCTAGACTATAGACACCATGTTTAACAGCACTGTTTTAAACTACCAAACTATTTTATTCCGTGATTGAGTCTAGTGGCTGAGGATTGGATATGGTTAAATGCTAATAATTCATAATTAAAAATATTAAGTACAGAAGTAGTGGATTGTTTTTCTTTATTTTTTGCCAATAGGGGATTTTTCTTACAAAGCAAGATTTAGGAGCTCAGATATTCAGTTTTCTTTTCATAGGATAATTTTCTAGAAAATCTTAAAAAATTGTTTACCTTTTTTTCTTATTTCTTCTATGATATTTTTGAAATGCCATTTACAAATTTCTTGCTTATTCGATACCTCTTCGTCCAAAACTTGTGTCACTTTAGTCTAGTCTTTCAAGCTAGAAACCTAATTTAATCTTTCAACGAGAAATCAAAGATGCTTCAACGTCAAGATTTTACGCTAAACAATTACGTGGTTTAAAATATTTGGACACCTTTTTTCTCTTATATTCGGTTTTGTTATTTTATTCGTTGTCGTACTATGCCTTTTGACTAGCTTGGAGCGAGCCAGTCGAGCACCTTCTTATTTGCTAGGACACAACTTTTCACGTATGGAACTCGTTTCCTTCGCAAATTTTATGGATGCCATTCTATTTTCCTATCAAGCTGCTTTTATCATTTTTCTTTTTAAACTCTTTTTTTTCTCTTCATTACGACCCGTAGTGAAGATTTAGATTATTAACAAAGTAATTATTGAAAAATAATATTTATATATGTAAAAAGTATTTTTTTTAAGTATATTTGGTGTGATAATAAACTCAAAGATGGACTTTTAATGAAATTAGGTATATAATAATTAGAAAAATTAAAAATTATTGTGTATTTTGAGATGGGGGGATATTGCTGGGATTTGTGGGAGAGATTTGCCCTCCAAAAACCTATCTATCATCCTTGATACCTAACCTCGCACAAAAACTTGTACCATCGATGTTACCAAAATTATTCCTGCCCCATCAGTCTTGTATCAAACGTAATCTTTATGTAAAACATCTTCAAGAGGTGAAATTACTAGTTGCGGGGATAGAATATGCTAGTCAGTACTTAGAAAATATATTCTGAGATGAGAGAGATTCTCAAGTGCATTGAATAATTTTTGGGAGGATGTTTGAGATTATTTTTTGAAATGTTTTTTTTATAAAAAAAATATTGAAATGATGTTTTTTAAAATTATTTCTGATATCAGCATATCAAAATAATTAAAAAATACAAAAAAATATTAATGTAAAATAAAATAAAAATTATAATTTTTAAAATCATAAAGCATGTCATCAACGTTGTCACAAAATTTTAGTCGTTCCAATCTTTATTTAAATGAGTGATTGACCATGACCCCCACCATTGCTGATCTGTTGGTGGACATAAAAGCTTGCTTGGTACGGTCAGGAACATTGACTTTCTGACGGCTATTTGGTGTATGACCTCATTGCACGTGTTCTTAGTGGGTTGTGGGCCAGCGGCCTCTACTCTGTGTATAGCATTTGGGCTTGTTTTTTTAAACAAAGCAATCCCCAGCCAGGTAGATTTTTAGAGAAGGGAATAGGGATTGCAATGATATTATCATTATGGATCGGATTGGATTTTGCATTATTTATACCCAAAATAATTATACTGGGTTTTGGAATTCATAACTCGAATCCAAATCTATAATTTAAAATTAGTAAGTAGATTATTAGCTTGATATACTTGTAATTTTTTAAAACGTTATATTTATTTATTTATTTAGGATAGGTTAGTTTGTGGGTTGCCAGTTTTGACACGCCACACGAATTTTCTTCCTCATCTATGACAAGTTGTGCTTACATTCTAAGCTTGTTAGTCAAACTCAATGTGATTGTGGCGGAGGAATTAAAAATAAAGGTTAAAAATAAAGTAGAGAAAAATCTGAATTATTAATTGAATTCCCATAATTCTGATGTAAAAGTTACAATATTCCTGCAAAATTGATTCTATATCTTTGGAATAGCCGACATCTTTTGTTTGGTGTCAAATGGCTTTTAACAGTGATTGCCAGTGACCTTTTGCGTGTTCAGTATGGAATTTTGAAATAAAAAGTAGTTTTTATTTACTCGTTATGGTACCTCTGATCAGTATCTGATGTTCTTTATAACAATAATATTGTTTTGCAGGAATCTGAAAGGTACAAAAAGTTGATTCGGCAGCACATGGATCTCCAAATGATCCAATCTAGGCTTAATAAAGGGGTCTACTCCAAATGCTACAAAAAACTCTTCAAGGATCTCCTGATTTTATTGAACAATGCAATTGTTTTCTTCAGGAAAAATTCACCAGAAAATCATGCTGCAAATGAACTTCGAGCTATAGTTTTGAAGGAAATGAAGGAGAAGCTTCAGAAACCGAAACCTGTGGCTGTCAAACCTGCAACTGAACAACATTCTGCTTCATTTTCAAAGCCGAACAAATCTAGCTCTACTATGTTAGCCTGCAGCAAACACAGTTCCATAAAAGCATTATCTGAAGGGGCTGGTAAAAAAGATGATAAAAAAGATGCAGAGATTGAAGAAAAACCCAAGGCAAATGAAAAGAAGCTTGAAGTCTCAATTGTAAGGATAGAGGAGAAGGGTTTAAAGAAGAAAACAACAAAGGAGAGGTCAGTCTCGGGGCGTAGAAATTCAAGAGCAGGCAATAAGAATGGAGAGATAAAGCATCAATATGGTGGTAATGAATTAAGCTCACATGATGCTTTGGAGATTAAGGTAGATAGGAAAGAAAGCACAGGCAGGAAGAAGGAAGGAGCAGCAAGTTTCTTGAAAAGAATGAAGCAAAATTCTCCAGGTCGAGTGATGGAGAATGACGACGACTACGACACATCGGAGGATGAGAGTAAAGAAAGCAAAACGGCGGATAAAAAGAGGAGAAAAAGGGAAGCAGATAGGATAACAAAGAGGGTAACAAGGAGTTCGAAAGGAAGAGGTCTAGGAGAAGATAGTCGGAACATAAAAAGAGGAAGGCCACCGAAAAAGCAAATGGATTCAGGTGGCGGGGCGGGGAAGAGAGGTAGAGAGGACGATGATTCCGAGGTAGGAGTTGGGGGTGCTGCAAGAGCTAAGAAGAGATCAAGGAGGTGATGGTGGTGGGTGTAAAATGTAAATTATTTTGGAGAGATTTTTGGGTTTTTGTTTGGGCAGTGTAGAGTGACATTCGCATAGTAAGTAGAGAAAAGGGGTGGTGAAGGGAGTGTGGAGAAAGATCAGACAGAAGGGAGGAAGTGGGATTGTATTTTGAAGTTATAGAATGTTTGTAGTATAGCCAGCCAGTGAATATACACAGCAGCATGTCCAGGGAAAACATGGATGATAGTTTTTTTTTTACTTGCTTCTTTGAAGTATGCAAATTCATCATGATCTTCAAATTCTAAATGACATGCTTTTAAGAGGAGACACAATATACATAAACAAGAAAATGTTTGAGAATTTAGATGATGTTTTTAATGTCGCGTAATTTACATGTAGGTATATTATAGCCTAGTGGTTATGTATTTGATAGTCTTCTTTTTTTAATAATTTTAGTTTATTTGGTCATTTTACAAGATAAATAACTTTTAATCGCGCAGCTCATATAGATTCATTTAGGTATCGTTGTTTTTGAAAAAAAAAAAGATTTATTTTTATTTTAAATTAAATCTTTTTGATGTTTTAAATATCAAAAATAATTTTTTAAAATAAAACAATATTATTTTAATATATATTTTTTAAAAAATATTTTTTAAAACATCAACAACAATATTTCCATACTCATATAAATTCATTTATTTTTAAAAGAAGAAAACCCTTCAGTTTTATTATTAAAAAATAGAAAGTAGATTGTCAGCATCAAAAAGATTTCTTCAAGACCCTCATCGCAGTGCTCTTTAAGTCCAATCATGGAGCTGTATTTCAAGCTTTCAGGTTGTTCAAACTTCAAAGTCACAATTTTGGTTGACAGGGAACATCAATGGAGCATCCCAGCACCCCTCCCTCCCGATTTCATTATGCTGATGTTTTTTTCTCAGCTAAAACAGTTGATATTTTCTTAAACACACATGACAATCTCTCAAAATCTAAGAATTTCACTCTTTGACAACTTTGTTAAATCCTTAAAATTGGTCTAGTGATAGAAAGCGTTTTAAAAAATAATAATTTATGTATTTAGTTAGTGTATTCCGACAAATATAAAAACAAAAACATAAATTAAACATGTCTTTTAAATAGTTTTGGAATGAGGTTTTTTTTCCTTTTAAAAGAAAAAATACAAGAAAATATATTCCTTTATCTTCAGATTTTTTTTTCTTTTCAAAACAATAACTAAAATGAAAAAAGATATTTCATATATGTATATAATTTCCCGCATACAATCACTTCACTCAAATTCTAGCTGATTTTTTCTCCAAAAAACCTGCCTGACAAACATCTTACATTTCACAAGTCATAACCCCCTGATCTCTCTCATCACTCTTTCTTAACTTGTGTCTTGTCCAACCAAGTTACATAAAGCCTCAATCTTTTTCTCTTTCTCATTCATAAAAGTCACCCCATTTCTGATTTCTGCTCTCTTTTTGCCTCAGATGTCAAACTATACAGTTGAGTCCACCATAGTACAGACAAGTGATGGAGCCAAGCTTCGTACAAGGCTGTTCAAGCCAATGGAAGAAGGGGAGATAACAGACAACTTGGTGGTTGTTCTTGTACATCCATTTTCAATCTTGGGTGGTTGTCAAGCCTTTTTACAAGGAATTGCTGCTGGGTTGGCTGGAAAAGGTTACAAAACTGTGACCTTTGATATGAGAGGTGCCGGTAAGTCTACTGGGAGGCCTTCTCTTACTGGTTTTGCTGAAATCAAGGATGTTATTGCTGTTTGCAAATGGGTTTGTGAGAATCTGTCTTCTGATAGGATTTTGTTGGTCGGTTCTTCTGCAGGTATGTGTTTTTTGCTTCATTTTTTTTGTCCGTGATATGAGATTTTTGGCGAGGAAAGTTTTATGCTTTGTGGGTGTTACTTAGAATACTTATTTGATTGGTCTTCACGGGGATGGTGAGTCATTGGATCTGTGAACCGAGTGTTGGTTCCTGAATTGTGATTCTGTGATTGTTGTTAGTTAGACTCTACTGATTTGGTGTCATTCATAATTTCATATCACAGAAAAATGAACGAAAGAGAAAACATTTTATTATCATCAGCATATCTGAGATGGTGCATCGTGATCTCGGTGTCTAAGGAATGCCTGATTTGGACATATAGTGTCTGGATTTGATGTTTCAAATCAATTTTTACATGTAATTTGCAGCATGGTTGAATATGCTATTTTGGAAGTTTGATGGGATTGAGGACTTAGTTTGAGATTATTGATGGTAATCAGTTTCTATTTTGGTGATGATTTTGCTTCTTGATAGAAATAGTCTAGCTCTAGCATATGCTTTGTTTAATTTGTCCATAAATTGGGATCTGAAGATCTGCTTTCTGTTACTTGATCTCAACTACTTTTCTGGTTCTTGTATTCTGTTTTTATTTTATTTTTATGTGAGCATCTTTTGATTAATGTTAGTTGTCAGGATGAGTTAATATTGTAAAAATGAACAGTTTTGTTAGAAAAACACTAACACTTTTAGGTGTCACATTTCATCAGATTGTTTTTCTGACTGAAGCTTTTGGCTTAAACATTTCACCTTTATATTCAGATTAACCCCTTTTGCCATAATTCAGGCTGCCATTGGCCGCCATCACATGTAATTTCCATGTGATGGGAAAAAGGAAAGAGCTGGATATCTAGAAATATTGGTGTGTCCAAATAACGGGGAAGGTTTAGGTAATGGAAAATTCCTTCCTAATCTGTGTTGCTGATGAAGTTGATCCTTCTTAATATTGCTTTCTTTTCTGTTTTGCTTTTGATTGAACTTTAATCAACCCATTATATAATCCAAGTTGTTCTGTTTTGATCTCCGTGCCAGTAGAGCCTTACAACTTGTATGTTTTTTATTCCTTGCGCTGTCAATTATAGCAAATCTTCTCTTAAATACTGTTTGGTAGGGTGTTGCTGCACTCTAGCCATTGTCTAGCATGATGGTGATGAATTCATGCTGCTGCTTTACTATGATTCCAATAATTCTAAATTCACGACATTTAATTGCAATGGCAACATGAAATTCCCACTGACTTTGTTGTGTGAAACTAATGGATTATGTTTTCTCCTGGTACAGGCGCACCGATTGCAGGTTCTGCAGTAGATGAGATTAAAGAAGTCATCGGCTATGTCAGTATAGGGTATCCTTTTGGCATGTTCGCCTCTATCCTTTTTGGAAGACACCACAAGGGAATCCTCAAGTCTCCAAAGCCAAAACTTTTCGTTATGGGAACTCGGGATGGGTTTACCAGTGTTAAACAGCTGCAGAAGAAGCTGGGTTCTGCTGCAGGGCGTGTTGAAACACATCTAATCGAAGGAACAAGCCACTTCCAAATGGAAGGTGCTGAATTTGATAACCAGATGGTGAACCTTATCCTTACATTTATCTCATCTTTATAGGAATATAAGATGCCATGGTGGCTTGTGAGGTTTGCTGGTTTAGATTGCCCCCTGTAGGAACTGTATTTCTTGTACAGGCCGATTATCTTTGTTTAAATTGCAGGTTTTGACTGATGGATTACACAGTCAACTAATCAGTTAGGGTGGCCTCTAACCACATTGCTTTTGCAATATTGACAGGAGAGATTTTTTCTGCCACTTTTACATATTCAGGTGTTCCTGTCAAAATAATTTACATCAGAAACTAAACATACACTGAAATCTAAGCAACCGCTTCCACTAGCCAATAGACTATTAGCCAAGGAATTGTCATGCTCTTTGCTGGTCATAAAATTCGAGCGAGCTATAATACAAGTCAGGGCCACTAGTTGCTAACAAGCCTAATAGTCATATGTCATAATTCTCATCATGATGATCACTAGGAACAACTCTACCGTTTCTTGCCATTTTGTTGCCATCTGAGCCTTTGATTTCTCTATACCTTCACCAACAATCTCATCATATGACTGTTATCTCCATCCCCGATTTTGGTCTATTGATTGAATATGGGGAAAAGGATGTTCTCCCTCATCTGCTTTGATGCCAAGAAAAAGAAACATTTTATTCCTTTTATCATCAATGATGGATTGTTTTCTGGTGAAAACAATCCACTACAATTGAGGAATGGGACTGGTGCTGCATGTGTCAAAAATGATTTGGCTGTTCAACAATCAAAACCTCACTGATGCTTAACACGAAAATGAAGTCAAAGCTGATCATGCTTGAGAATTCACGACAAGCATCCCACCAGATTGATGAAAAAAATACTAGTAATTGTAGGAACAGCAGCATAAAACTATTACAGGCTGATATGAACACCCAAAACTATAATTAGATTATACAACAGATAGCAGGGGATCTCTATTGATTATGATATGAACATGTTATGTGCAATTAGTTTTAACCGCTTTCACCATCTGATGCATTTTCAAGCCTCGCAATTGCTTTGACCAGGGCTTGTTCTTGTTCCTGCATGGAAGGGAAGATATGAATGCAATCACTGAAGATAGTAGAGCAATTCGAGGTGTGTGGTACTTACTCTTAGAACTTTCTTTGCCTTCTCAATTTCCAAAGGATCAGGATGGCTAGCACCAAAAACTTTTTCTACCTGATCAAGTTCATTAAATTAGGGAAGAGAAGTTCCTTTCATTTAATGTGAAATAAGTTCCAACATCCACCTTACCTCCTTGATTAGAGTATCTGTGTGAAGTATCTCAATATCACCCATAGCTTTCTTCGCAACGCCATTCTTGGTCAAAGAGAAATCTTTTTTGGATTGACCCTTTATTGTTCCTCTACCTCTTCCTGCAGCAGCAACAGCACCACGTGCAATTGATTTCTTATTCCCACGGCCTGGTCCAGGCCGGCCACCTCTACGAAAAAGTCCTGTTTCCTCATCCTCCCACCTAATATCTTCAGGAGATATCTGTCAGTAACACATATACTTCAGTAGCATTAATATACTAGAAATTCCTTTGACTCTGTAAACGACACATTCCAAGAGGAAGACTGATGGGGACACACAAGAAGATAATTGATGGCAGACTACACAAGGGAAGACAGTGGTAAAAAAAAGCACTATCAGTAATCTTCCATGTCACGTTGTATGCATCACTAATTGACCGCTTAACACTACTACTAGCCTAGAATGAGGTCAAAGGAGTGAAGGACTTGTTTAGCTTTACATTCTACACGACCATACAATGCACACACAAAAGAACAAAAAGGTTATCTTGATCTTATCAATATTGTAAAATAAATTCATATCCAATGGAAAGAATCTGTTTCAAATCAATTCTTCATATTCCAATGGTTGAACCAGCGGGGATGAGAAATCTTAGGATATACTACAAAAAGAGAGCATGCAAGCAAGATCAGCGTTCAACCCAGTTGAGGTACATTCTACACTTGATTATGTAATATTTGCCTATCATTTACTCAACTTACTGATTTGGGCTTCTTGTTCCCAGATCCAGGAGGCCAATGATAGGCAAATATTAAATAATCAAGTGTAGAATGTACCTCACTTATTCAACTTACTGATTTGGGCTTCTTGTTCCCAGATCCAGGAGGAGGGCCACGTCTCAGGGCTGATGTAGATGGTTGCATAGATGGATGCAATACAGTAGAAGGTGCAACCATGGACAGAGAGGCGAATGACTGTGATGTTTTATGTTTCTTGCGTGATCCTGAAGCAGAAGGACTAGCTATAGGGTCGTGAGAAAGCTGGGTAGTGCTTGGCATGCTAGATTGGATCCCATTTGCCTTTCTCCATACCCTGAAATCAATGGATCTTTTAAGAATCTGCTCCACAGATATTAGAAAACTGACTGGATGACATTATATCTTTTAAGAATCTGCCCAACAGATATTTCATGAAAAAAGTAAACCTTATCCTCTGGATGATATCATCGGAATTAACACTAGCTAGGAGCTCCCTGTGCTCCTCATCTGAAACTCTTAGTTCTTTTCTGAGTTCTGTAATTAGGCTTTCCTTTTCCTGGAGAAGAACAGTCAGAGGAAGAGAGTCTAAAATTGTTTAACATCCAATAATATAACATATATCTAATGTACATGAAATGAATAAAGATAATACCCAAGTAATGGCATCTGACTGGGCTTTAAAAGCTCGCAAGACTGAAGTATATGCTTCTTGTTCAATATTGTGGATTTGAGTTTCCATGTCTCTATGCAAACTTGGCTGTGGAGCACCACCACCAACTGCAGATCTTCCATTCCCAGCAGTTTGCACCCCACTTTGGAATCTATTTCGATGTGTTGGTGGAAGGTCATCATCAGTTCCTGGAATTTAGAGATAAGAAACACAAAGCGTTAACTCTTTACAGTATAGAAAAATGAAACAATTTCTATCATCTAAACACCGATGTACAGAATAAAATCTTAAGGATGCAATGACCAAACAGAAAAACATTTACAAAGATCCAATCAAGTAACCATGCGGAACTAAAGTAGCTCTTCAACAATGATATACTCAAAGCCAGAAAAGTATGGTTCCATTCGTCTAGATCCAGCCTGCATGAGTGCATGTGCTTCGGTAAAGTGTAACAGCACAACTTTCATCACAGTTGCACACATGAAAGCTTCTAGCAAGAAATATTAGACAGCTCTCAGGTTTTGTTTCTTCTATCTGGAAATGTTATTGTTGGTATGGTTTTAAACTCAAACCCACCTCAACCTCGCCCATCCATGCCTGGAGTAGTAAGTTTCCATGAACAAACCCTTGACATTCATCCTGGGTCAAGAAATATTTTTCAGCAAGTATATGCCTGCCATCTCTTACTGAAGTAAGTCCATTCCCTGTATATTCCAAGACACTGACATACTACCAAATTAGCAAACCATCCCTAGTGTGTTCTTACAGTTTCAATTCAAACATCAGTTCAAAACCTGGAAAAAACACCGGAGTATCATCAACCATGAACAACCTCATGCATTTCTAATCATATTGAACTTTAAACCTTACTCACTCAAACAAATTTCATATCAACAGTAAGCTTACGAATTATGAATTAAGCTATTGGGAGAGAGAGAGAGAGAGAGAGAGAGACTACGAATAACAATTAACACTTTAAACTAACTCACCACTGCTATCAGAAAGCTCACAATCCATTTCAACTGCTAAAAATCGAGTGTCGCTTTCAACCTTTTAACCACAGGAAACAAAATCAACCACCCTAAGGAACCAAATGAATTCTTCACAAATGCAAGCTACAAGGTAACTGAAACAATTAAAACAATAAATTTCTAAATCAACAAATTATGGAGCACACTTCAGAGATCATAAAAGCTTACTCCTGCTTCAAAATACAATACATTTAAGCCAAATACATCAAAAACAAAATAGCCCTAATTCACATAATTACTTCCTTTAAACATATAAAACAGTTAACAAAATTAATTACACGCACAATCTCCTCAGTTACTTTTTTTGCTTCAAGCCCCAACTATATAACTTTATAAACAGTCTCAAAGATCATAAATGCTTACTCCTGCTTCAAAAACAACAGATTTAAGCAAAATTCAAACACAAAAAAGCCCCGATTCACATATTTAGCTCCTGGAACCCTATAAAACATAAAAAATAAAACTTATTTCAACACAAAATCTCCTTTATTACCTTTTTGCTTCATGCACAAACTAAATAAATTCATAAACAAGGAACTACAGTTAAATTAAAAAAAAAATCACAAAAAAACCCACCACCTATAACTTGATAAACAAGAAATAAAAGCAAAATTCAACGAAATCGAACCAAAACAGAATAAGATCAAAACTTTCATAGACTAATCACTACTATCCAAATCCCCAATGTACACCGACATTCAACTAAACCCTAAAAGAACACCTCAAAATAACTCAAATTCGATCAGGTTACCGAATTTTGCGGTTTTGAAATAAAAACCCTTTAAAAAGTCTCGAACGTTAGCCTCTTCTAATGCGAACAACAAAAACCTTATAATTCACTGTCCAATTCCTCGAAATTGAACCTGAAAATAACGTTGAAAGCTTCAAAACAAGGAAATTCGACCGCGTTTTGTGGGAAACGCGTAATATTGTATGAGTTTTGAGTGGTAATGGTTGGCGGGGTGGTTTTGGAGGGAAAAATTAGGGTTTTGAGAGTGTGAATACTGTGGAATTTGATTGAATGAAAGTATAAGAAGAGGGAACGTGTCTTCTTCTTCTTTTTTCTTGTAGTTAGAGTTTTAGCAAGATTTAAGAGTGTATTTCAATCTAACGTGTTTGATAATTTAGTTTATGTTTTCTTTTTCTTGTTTAGATTTTTTAAAATATTTTAATAATCATAGCCTGTAAATAAATTGAGTCATCAAAATTAATCTAGATTAAAAAAAATTGATTATCATGTTAAAAATTCAAGTTGGCTTAATAGCTAAATCAATTTAAGCTTCGGTTAAGACTATATTCTTAGCTTGATTTTTTTTAAATAATAATATTTTTT
This sequence comes from Salix arbutifolia, assembly GCA_025169955.1. Classification (NCBI taxonomy): domain Eukaryota; kingdom Viridiplantae; phylum Streptophyta; class Magnoliopsida; order Malpighiales; family Salicaceae; genus Salix; species Salix arbutifolia. Next base: position 15,678,882 of record CM045904.1, on the reverse strand, counting down.
TAATTGTTTTGATATATTAATGTTAAAAATATATTATTTTAATATATTTTTTAGCAAAAATTATTTCAAAAAATAATTACACTACTATATTTTTTTTTTTGGATTCGAGAAAATCCTATTTTCTGAAAAGCGCACTTTATAGGTTTAGGTAAGTAAGTAAAACCTCGGCCGTTCCAGACTACTATACTTCTAAACACGCTCTACTTTTAAACTTGTTTTTATCTTTGCATTAAACTTGCATGACCAAACATGAACTTAAAAATTATAGTTATCTGAATTTAAAAGAAAAAAACTTGTTTTCAAGATAAAACATGAAAATTATAGTGATTTGAATTAAAAACTTATTTTTTATTAATATATATATATATATAAAATTATTATAATCACATAAATAAGTTTTAATTAAAAAAATAATAATTATGAATCAATTATTTTTGTATAACCCTTTTTCCAGTGGTTTGTCTCTACTGGAGCCATGTTTTTGTTCTTAATTTTGGTGCATTTCCCCCCAAATAAGCTCTTTATTTTTTGGCGGTTTAGTTATAGCATAAGACGGAGTAGGAGAAAATGTTTATTATATATGAAGATATGTTGTTTATTTTATTTTATTTGTGCTCATCATTATTTTTGCATTCATATCTGTTCCTTCTGATCTCCAAGATTTTGCAAGTAAATTACGGTCTCATTCGTTAGCAAACAAAAGATTGGTTCAGTCTTCTTTGATTTTCTTATCCTTTCTTGTAGTTTTTGTGTGTCGTTGACAGTTAAAATTCTTACTACTTCACATATTAATGAAAGAGTTCATCTGTCAACTCAGAATTGCAACTGTTAGCTGAAGTTGCATGTGCTTGGAATTTTTTGGTTTTTTAATGTTTAGATCTGGTTCTATAATTTGGTGTGCAATGGCACCATGTGATTATAACACAATGATGCCATGTGAGAGTAAGATCGGAACAGGGATTCATTATTTCCTGGTTTTCAGAGAATGAGATTTCCGTTAAATCTCGAGGTTTGGAAATTAGGAACGGTCAACTACTTGGAAGCACTTAAGCTGCAGGAAAAGCTATTCTCAGAAAGAAAAGCTCATAAGATTCCGGTTGTGCTGTTGTCCCTGCAACATCCTCCTACATATACTCTTGGAAAATGGCAAACTGATCATAATTTATTGATCCCTGTGATGAACTTGAAAAGATATCATGTTCCTTATCAAAATTAATTACCTGGAATTCTTTTTTAGAAGATCATAGCCTGTCATTCCTGGCATACAGTAGCCTGTCATTCCTGCTCGTCATCTCCATTCAAACCCAAAAACTCCAAGGCCTTGCTTCCTGAATCCACTGCTGCGACTGTAAAAATGAGCCAGAAACAGAAAGATGTCAGCAATCAAGAACTCAAGTTCAAAGCAATATATAATCCAAGAAATCCCTTTAGGTGCTCGGAATTATGTGGAGAAACTTGAGTCAACAATGATTGAGATGGTATATCACTTTATGGTGTGAAAGCTAGTGCTGGAAAAAGTGTGAAACCGGGGGTTTGGGTTGGAGATAGAAAGATTAGTGCAAATGGACTTCACATATCATCCGGAATCACTTCTCATGGATTGGAATTCAACATCGATCCTGATTTGGACTATTTTAAGCATATTGTGCCTTGTGGGATTGCTGATAAAGAGGTTACATCTTCGAGAAGGGAGACGGGAACCGTGCTCCCTTCTGAGGATGTTATTCATGAGCAGTTGATTTCTTGTTTTGCAAGAATATTTGGTTTCAAAAATCTTATTTTGAAGGAAAATAAGTCAATATTGCTAGATAATGGGAAATCTGAAAGGCATGTGGACTGATAATGCTTCAATAGTCATGTAATGAGGAAACTAAATGACACGTGGTTGTTATATGCCTGAAAGATAAATTATGCAAACCTTTTTCTGTATGATTGATTATTCGTTGAAATAAATCGATAGAATTTTGTGCATGTGAAAGTTGAATCCATTTAGCCATCTACAGTTAATGTATTGTGTCTATATCAGAAAAGAGACAGGGTAGCTTAGATCATGCAATGCATGAGAATACTGTACTGTTTTTTTCCAAAATGCGTTAAGAGCTGTGGACTAGGTGAATTATTTTCAGGAATTTGGAGAATAGGGAAATTAGGATCATCAATAGAAAGTTTTTATAATGTTTTGAGATTGTCAGTGTTGTAAGTTTTTGATTGTAAGTTCTGGGTCTTTTGTTTTGAGCTTCAATTTATTGTGGGTCTTGTTTAAATCTTCAATTGATTGTATTGTCTTGGTTTACAGGTGTTCAATTGATTTCAATTTGGGGAAAATTTGAGACATGTGCGAGACAGAGAGAAGAAGAGATTTTACAGAAAAAGGTCAGATTCCTTTATATTTCTCATTGCTAGCCTTTTACAAATTCTTCAGTATTTATACTACATCAGTACATGATTTATTTGTAACGGCTAGTTTGTATAACTGCCTTAGTTTCCTAAACTGAAAATCAGTGTTAGTTACTAGTACAACTTCTTCATTATCTTCTTCTTTGGCTTCTTTATTAACTGTCTTCAGTAGCTTAGTTAATCTTCTTCAAACCTGTGGGCAGCTTATTAATCAACATCCCCTCCTAAGCTGCTTACAGGTTTGACACCGAGCATTGCTCTTAGTTTACTAAACCTGTCCTTAGACAACCCTTTAGTAAAAATATCAGCCACTTGATCTTCACTGCTACAGAACTTAATGTCAATTAAGTTCTCTTGTACTGCCTCTCGTATGAAGTGTATTCTCCTGTTTATATGCCTTGTCTTTTGGTGAAAAACTGGGTTCTTTGCCATAGCAATTGCTGACATATTGTCACAATAGAGTGTTGTTGCCTTTGTCTGCACCTCACTTAGATCATCAAGCACAGCTCTTAGCCATAGAGCCTGTGCAGTTGCCTCAGAAGCTGAGACATACTCAGCTTCTGCAGTAGATAGTGCCACAGTAGCTTGTTTAACTGATGCCCATGAGAATACCCCACTTCCAAATCCAAATGCATATCCAGAAGTGCTTCTACTGTCATCTTCACTTCCACCCCAATCTGCATCACAAAATCCTACAAGTGTTGCTGATTTTTGTTTGACATATTCAATCCCATAGTCAATTGTTCCTTGAACATATCTCAGCACTCTTCTTGCAACCCCCCATGTGTTTCTTTGTGGGTTTATTCATGAACCGAGACAGTAGGCTAGCAGCATACATGAGGTCAGGCCTTGTTGCTGTCAAGTATAGCAGGCTTCCCACAATTTTTCTATAGAGATTCTCATCAGCAAACTCACTTCCATCTTCTTTCCTTAGTTTTTCTCCCATAACCAGTGGAGTAGACATTGGTTTGCAGTCAGCAAGCCCAAATTTCTCTAGCAAAGTTCTTGCATATTTTCCTTGGTGAATGAAAATACTTTGATTAGTTTGCAGCACTCCCATCCCTAGAAAATGGTGGAGAAGACCTAGATCAGTCATCTCATACTTATGCATCATTTCCCTTTTGAATTCATTCATCATAGGTTCACTGCTGCCAGTAAACACTATGTCATCCACATAAATGGATACCACAATCTGATTTCCTTCACCATCAGACCTTGTGTATAGTGTAGCTTCACTAGCACTCTTTTTGAACTTGCACATAGTGAGATATGCATCAATCTCACTATACCAAGCCCTAGGTGCTTGTTTAAGGCCATAAAGTGCCTTTTTCAACTTATACACCTTATGTCCAGCCTGCTGCAACACAAACCCCTCGGGTTGCTCAACAAACACTTCTTCATCTAGCATTCCATTCAAGAATGCTGACTTAACATCCAACTGGAATAAATTCCAGTTCTTTTGGCTTGCAAGTGCCACTAGAGTTCGAATTGTGTCCAGCCTAGCCACTGGCGCAAAAGTCTCATTGTAGTCAATTCCAGATTTTTGAGCATATCCCTTTGCCACAAGTCTAGCCTTGTATTTGTTAATTGTCCCATCTAGATTCAGCTTGGTCTTGAACACCCATTTCACCCCAATAACAGGTTTTCCATAGGGCCTTTCAACTAGCTCCCATGTGTCATTCTTCTCAATCATTTCCAATTCATCCTTCATTGCATTCTGCCATACTTTTTCTCCAGCTGCTTCAGCATAGGTTTCAGGTTCACACATGCTCAGATTACATCTAGCATATATGTCTTCTAGTGTTCTGATTTTTACTGGGGTTGAGGTATTAAACCTTGACTGTGGACTGCTTCTGACATCACTCTCATTGATTTCTTCTACTTCCCGAGAGCATTCACCATGGCTTGACTGAATTCTTTCAGTTTGAGTTTCAACTTCACTGTCATGTGGCAGCAATGACAGTGGAATGAAGTCATTTTCATCTTCAAGTCCCTTCTTCCATGGAAACTTGTTATTTTCATCAAACACAACACTCCTAGATAGCACAATTTTCTTAGATTGCAGAATGTATATTCTGTAACCCTTTTCACAGCTTCCATAGCCCATGAATATCCCCTTTTCAGCCTTTTTATCAAACTTCTGTCGCATGTGTGCTGGAACATGAGTGTAGCACACACATCCAAACACCTTGAGGTGTTTTATACTAGGCTTTCTTCCTGTGAATGCTTCAAATGGCGTCAAGTTTGCTAATGATGTTGTGAAACATCTATTCTGCACATACACAGCTGTGTTAACAGCTTCAGCCCAAAACTCAACTGGAATATCCATCTCCTTCATCATAGTTCTAGCCATCTCAACTACGGTCCTATTTTTCCTCTCAGCCACTCCATTTTGCTGAGGGGAATAGGCCACAGTTAGCTGCCTTTCCATTCCTTGTTGTTCACAGAAATTCTGAAAATCAGTGGAAGTGTACTCACCCCCCCTGTCACTTCTTAATTTCTGGATTTTACAGCCACTTTGTAGTTCAACAAATACTTGGAATTTTTTGAACACATTTAATGCTCCTGATTTGAACTTCAAAAAATACACCCAACACATCCTTGTATAGTCATCAACAAAGATGATGAAGTATTTATTACCTCCACTGGATTCCAGCTGCATTGGTCCACACAAATCTGTGTGGATCAATTCGAGAGGTTTGCTAGCCCTCCAGCTTCCTTCCTTAGGGAACTTTTCCCTTTTGTGCTTTCCCATCACACATGCCTCACACACTGCATCCATATTGGTTAAGGTAGGTAATCCAATAACCAATTTCTTTTGCTGCATTTTCTGCATGCTATCTGTGTTCAGGTGGCCCAATCTTTTGTGCCAAATCCATGATTCTTCAACCACTGATGCTCTTCTTGCTGCAGGTAACAATGTTTCAAGGGATAGAGGGAAACATCTATTCCCTTTCATTAACACTTTGGCAAGTACAGTTTTGAGACTTTCATCTTCAAAGATCACTGCCTTGTTTCCCCCAAAGAGTATATAATACCCTTCTTCAATCATCTGCCCAACACTGAGCAAATTCTCATCCAGACCTGGAACCAGCAGCACCTCTTCAATGTATCTTCTTCCTTGACTTGTGTCAACCACAAGTGTTCCTTTTCCAGTTGCTTGAACCAAATCACCCGAGCCCATCTTCACTTTGCAGGTAATTTCTCTGTCAAGATCAATCAGTTTTGACTCCTGAGATGTCATGTGATTGCTGCAAGCACTGTCAACAAACCACACGTCTTCATCCTCTATACTTGCTGCATGACATGCATAGTACATTGTTGCTGTAGACACATCTTCTTCTTCTTGTGCTAGGTTTGCTACTGGCTTGTAATTGTTGCAATCTTTTGCATTATGCCCAAATTGATTGCATCTGCTGCATCTTGTCTTCCCCTTGTATCTGCAGGTGCCAAAATGATATTTTTGGCATACATTGCACTTTGGCTTCACAACACCATGACTACTACTTCCATGTCTGTTTTGAGGATTGAATAAACCATTAGGATTTGCTTCATTTCTATAATTCTGGTTTGAACCGTAATTGTTGCTGCCACTTGATGACCAGTTTGTAGGCCTTCTTTCTTGCCCTTGCCAACTTGGTCGAGTTTTGTATTGTGAGCCCTTGTTGTTTCCATAGCTTTGATTGCTGCCCAGTTTTAGGCTACTAAATGCCTTCTCAAAACCCTTTTGTTTATCCCTTTCATCACTCAACCCTTCTCTTCTGTCAAAAACCTTAACAGAGGCTACTACTTCTTTTGCTCTAAGGGTTTCAATGTCTCTTGTCTCCTCAATGATAGAGACAATTGAATTATATCTCCTATTGAGACTCATTAGCAGTTTTTGAACAATTCTTGTTTCTGCCACCTCTTCCCCAAGTGACTTAAGGTTGTTAATCATATCAAAGAACTTAGAAAGATAGTCATCTAAGTCTTCTTTATCTGACATCTTCATATATTCAAATTCAGCCCTAATGGCCTGAAGTTTAACTGCTCTAACCTTTTTATCACCTCTGAATTCCCTCTTCAGAATGTCCCAGGCTTCTTTTGCTGTCTTCTCATTTCTGATTCTTGGAAACAGCTCATCTGTTATTGCTCCTTGAATGAGGCTTAAGGCTCTTGCATTCTTGATCTTCATTTCTTTGGTAATCTCAGGTGCAACAACAGTTTTTGTACTCCCTGATGCATTTTCTTCTTCAGACACCTTTTCTGGATTTGATTGAGGCAGTGTGCCAAATTCAATCACATCCCAAAGATCATAGGCAATAAGAATGGTTTCCATTTTGACTGACCAGAAATCGTAATTACTTCCATTGAATTTGGGAGTTCTTAGATCACCTCCTAAACTTGATGATCCTGCCATGTTGAAAACTTGGCTTTCTTGGATTTCTTGATTTCACAGCTCACGTCCCTTCTTGATGAATCAGGTTACAGCTCTGATACCATGTAAGTTTTTGATTGTAAGTTCTGGGTCTTTTGTTTTGAGCTTCAATTTATTGTGGGTCTTGTTTAAATCTTCAATTGATTGTATTGTCTTGGTTTACAGGTGTTCAATTGATTTCAATTTGGGGAAAATTTGAGACTTGTGCGAGACAGAGAGAAGAAGAGATTTTACAGAAAAAGATCAGATTCCTTTATATTTCTAATTGCTAGCCTTTTACAAATTCTTCAGTATTTATACTACATCAGTACATGATTTATTTGTAACGGCTAGTTTGTATAACTGCTTTAGTTTCCTAAACTGAAAATCAGTGTTAGTTACTAGTACAGCTTCTTCATTATCTTCTTCTTTGGCTTCTTTATTAACTGTCTTCAGTAGCTTAGTTAATCTTCTTCAAACCTGTGGGCAGCTTATTAATCAACAAGTGTGATATCTAGAAGCAACTTCGATAACGTTAGATCCAGGATCAGCATCTTTAATCAGTGAGATCTTGTTGGTGCATTGTTTTTCAGGATCAAAATGCATGTTCCAGGTAATTCTGATGCCATATTTTCCAGTATTATCTGAGATCAGAATTCATATGATCATGTCAGCAATATCTTCCATTCAAGGAGTTGGAAATGAGTAATGTCTCTGTTTTGTTCCTGTTGACATCAATTCATTTTCCCTTGCTTGTATAATTACTGTTCGCATGTACTCAGGATTCCCAGCCCAGAAAACCACCAAGCGACTTCACCAAAAACTATATTCTAAATACCTCTCTCGAAGTTCCTTGACTAGATCTCCCAGATTCTCCATGTAAAGTTCTTAAACCTCCAGATCATTTCTCTTCTACCCTTGGAGATGATATTGCAGTTTATTAGCATGAAAGAAACTTCCACCATCTGCCGAATAATGTGAAGTGACGGAGGAATGATGCACCATCACATGGCTAAATGGAGGAGAATTTACTAAATTTAGAGGATATCTTTATAATAATGCCTCAAAGATTGCCGCTCAGGTCTGGGCAGGCGGATGCCGTTTTTCAATTTTGTCATGTTATAAAATCTAGACTCTACATTCAATCCACCTTTGAGTCTCCAAAAACATATTGGCCACGCTGTGAATTATGAAATAAAAACACATACATATTAAAAAAAATTGGGCAAGGTTGTCAAGCTGGCCAAATTTGACTGGGGAGAAATATTAACTATATTAGACATGCAAAAGCAATCCTGAATTAACTACACCAACTTGAGGTTTATATGAATGCTGCATTAGAATCAGGTCGGAGAAGAATAAGATGGAATCCAATTGACATTGGTCTATGTTCTGAATAGTAAAAGAGGAACACTGCATTTTCTTGGAAGAAGATGATTGATTTTTTCTGTGGAAATTAGTCTTTCCCAGCTAAGTTTAGCTGTATCTGTTACTCTCAAAAGAAGTACAAAACTATTGAGTGATTTAACAAAAAGAGGACAGAAGAAGGAGGTGCTGATTTGGTCTCATGTGATAAGTCACATGAGGTTTTAAGTTAAATATTTGAAGGACTGCACAGATGTCAGAAGTATAATATTCAATTTAGAATCACATGGTCAGCTGCTTCCTAGTTCCAACATGCTCAAGAATAAAAGTTCTATCATTAAACTTCTGGTAAAAATAAAGAAGCAAATCACCAAAAATAGAGTTCATGTGGAAATGTTACTGGGATAGTGGCCAGTCAAATCATGCTTCTACAAGCTAACATGCATTATAATTGATCCTGTCTTGCCTTCTGCTAACGTGGATCATTGAACTGCTCTGTCATCTTTATAGTCCTCTAACTGGAAACTTATTCACATATGCAGATATTTCATTTATATATGATTTTAGGAAATCTTTTGTCCAATGATTGCTCATCCTGTTAGGAAATGGTCTAGATCTACCCCTTTAACCTTGAAAGCTGAAACAGTCTGGTTATTCTGAATGGTCTGTCCATTACCTTCTTGTTTATCTGTAGTTCCTAGGGGAAAGAGAACATCTTCTACCTAGTTAAGATATTGGGGTTTAACCACCAAACAGGCCTAGGTTTTCTTTTTGTCTATATATTACACTTAGCCAGAGTTGATCACAAACTATATGTAACAGTATGCAATGCATCCTTGAGAAGACACCACCATTTCCTTAAGCTCCCAAAACACCAGCAATCTCATTGTCTCTACAACAGTACATAATGGGAAATATTCCCAGAGCTTTTTTCGTTCTATTTTCCTTGATTGTTGTTCATGTTCTCATGTCCTCTCTTCTGTGTCTTCACCATGAGAGAAAGGTCCAATTATTAGACAGAAATCAAGGAAGGAGATTGCTAGTTTCTGTCACTTCTCTTTCGGCCAATGCTAACAAGTCAACTGGAGCCAATAAAGACCCTCAGAAAGCTGCGGAGGCAAGTCTCAGGAAGGCTCCATCAAGTCTTTCAAACCCTACTCAGAACAAGTAGCCTTAACAGTCTTTGTATAGAGATCTCCAAAAGGAAGAGAATCTCATTCTCTTTCTGCTCTTTTTTTTTGCAGATTTTCTCCTTTTAGTCTTACTGTTGGATAGGTGTCACAATTGGATCTCTATACAGTTCCTAGTCTTTCTTTCAGGGCTTCCTTTTTCTTTAAAGCTTATGGATCTGTAATTCCTTCATTTTTGTTTTTAAAGTATCTGCTTTTCAGTAAATTTAGAAAGACACAAGGATTTACGGGAACTTTTTGTAAGATTATATTAGCAGCTTTTTTCACCACCAAATCTGTAACAATGCTTCAGTAGACCTCAATTTCACCATCCAGTCTGTAAACAGTCTTAACCTTTTCTCTTCACATAATTCCCTCCATCCTAAACACGAGAATTCAAAATAGCTGGCCTCCTATTCCACAGGTGCTGCCTGAAGCTGTTTCCTGGCTCGTTGGATCGCCGTATTATCCTTTAAGAGAACATTCAACTCCAGATATAATTTTTGTAAGATTAAATTAGCAGCTTTTTTCTGGTAGATTGCCAATTTGTAGTTGGTTATAGTGTACTACTCTCTTCTCAAGATTGATCCTCTTTCCTATGATAGCTATATCCATGTTCCGTTTTCTGGTCACAAGTGCATATTCTTCTCTCACGTTCTTATTTGGTTTTCTAGCGTCACCCCATGTGATGGGAAGTATAGGGATGCGTGCTTTAAATTCTATGGGAACAAGGCTTATGAAAAGGAGCTGCACATGTTAACCCTTCAAATAATAATAAGGCTATTAGAGTTCTCACCTCCTCCTAAAGAGTGCTGAAGATTGAAGAAGATTTTGATCCCAAGACTGCAACTGAAGATTAAGAAAATCATTAGGGGTGTTTAGCTTTTAAGTTTATGTTTCAATAAATCAAATTGTGATCACAGTATGCTAGCTATTTCCTATTTAAGAAGTTTTAAATTTTCCTAGTTTAGTTGAAGAAGTTGTAATAGACTAGAATTCCTATTCTTGTATTCAATTTTCTTCTATAAATAAATCCAAGGGATGGCAGTAACCTTAAGCAATTCTGCTCCAAAAAATCTCATTGAAAGTTGTTTATTTTCATCTGCCTTGTATCTCAAATTTCTGAAAAACCAAGGCAGAAATTTCGTTGATCTCAACAGTGTGTTTTTCTGGGCAGTGTTCAAAATTCCTACAGTGATTTGAACAGCAGTTGAGTAGTTGTTTGTTCATCAGTTTTTTTTTTTTTTTTATTTCCAACAAAGAGGACCTTTACAGCCTTGTGAGTGTATGCTTAATATTTATTAGCATTCGTACATTCATGCAAATGGCATCTGCACAATAATTTCTGATACATTCTTGTTTGGTGAAGCTGAGCCAAACATAGCACGGTTGCCATCTTGCATCTGTCATGTTCCAACTGTTAATAGATTGGATGAAATTTCTGTAAAGAATCAAGGGGCATGTGAAAAACAGCTACGGCTAAAAAGAAGTGGCTGTCCGTTATGGTAATTATCAAATTTAAACTGTTAGGTAAGGTCCCAGAATATGATTTATATTATTCTCTAACATCCTTCTCAAAGTTAAAGCCCCTTGAACTTGAAATTTACGTACAGACTCACTCTATCATGTGTTTGATTTTTATCAAATAGAATAAGGGTGATAAGATTCAAACTAGTGACTACTCGGTCAACAAGACTCTAATATCATATCACAGAACCATTTCATTTAAAAACTTAAGTTTTTAGATGAGATACAGAATATAATTTATATTATCGCCGCAGTAAATGTAATATCATGCGTACTGTCACCTTCTCTGGAAAAATCGCAAACTGAAAATGAATTAATACTACACTTGCGGTAAATGCAATGTATCAGAATAGTTCCATGTAATGGACAAATCAGTATTGTTTTCCTCATGGTTTTAAAACACATATTCATAAGATAGCTCTCTTCATAGTAACAATTGCTTTTCACATAATCCCCTCCATTCTAAACATGAGAATTCAAAATAGCTGGCCTCCTATTCCACAGGTGCTGCCTGAAGCTGTTTCAAGGCTCGCAGGTTCAACAATTTGACGAGTGATTCTTGGTTGAAGCTGTTTCCTGTCTCGTTGGATGGCCGTATTATCCTTTAAGAGAACATTCAACTCCAGATGTACAGAAGGTGCAGTCACATTGTATAGAACCATTTCTAACCACACTAATTAATGGTTTGGGATTTCAGAGTTGAATGAAACTGCTAAGTGAACAAGAAAGCAGAGATTCATGACCTGCGTCCAGAACTTCATATTAGCGATCTCTTCTGGGCACATCATTGTTTCATTACTGAATTGTTTGAATCGCAATCTCTTCTGGGCACACGCATGTAATTTTCTTCTCGAGCACTAGTTTTATTCCTTGTAGTTCGTAGCAAAATTGTTTTCCTGAAAACAAATGGCACTTGATGCCAGACAAAAAAGATTTAAAGAGAAAGCAATAACTTAAGAAAAGAGAAAAGAAAAGGCCGAAGAAAAAAATGAAAAAGATAAACACGCTGGAGAAGAGAAGAATAGAGGTCGGAAAAGTTCGCAACTTTGCGATTCATTACTCAATTCATCATTTCTAACATTTAGAAATATAATAAATGGTAAAATCCTTACTAAAACAAACAATTGGGCTTATAGCCCACTAAAACAAACAATTGTTATGTCGTGGCGATGACACGGAAGAATATGCTGACATGACGGTAACGTAAAAGAATATGCGGACGTGGCACTAATTATATGCTGACGCGTCGCTGACGTGGGAACGTGGATTAATCTGCATGGAGTGGTTCTCTATAGTTGTTTTGCCGTTCTATTATGGCTGCTGAAGATGAAAATCACAGGTACTGTAGATGGTGGTTGTTGAAGGTTTGTGGCGCCGATCTATTGTTTTTACTGAGGATGATGGCCTTACGAATGATGGGAGATAAAGATCTGTTATGCTGTCTTGCCGTTGCTGCTGTGAACGACAAATCTGCTATGATTCGTGGGCTGATTGTTGTTGTTGATAAGTCTGAATTTGTGTAGGCTATCGTGGTTGTATGGGTGGTGGTATGTGGTGGCTGATCTCGGTTTTGCCATTGTTGGTGACTGAAACAAAGGTTGCGGCGGTACTGATTAGGCTGCTTTTTTTTTTTTCCTTTCTGAAACTAGATCAAAAGTCCTAATTGAATGATAGCCCACTAAATAAATTAAACCAAAACCTAATCTCTGAGTGATTTGGGTCTGACTTCCCCACTAGAACTTCCATTAAAGAAACTAAGAAAATCCTCCAAATTGAATGATGAAACAACTATTGCAGACGGTGGAGACAGCTACTCTGTAACTATTCCCGGAAATCTATAAGTATCCTCCTGTTCCTTCTGCACTCAGTACCCTTTTGCCCAACTTTCTAAGATTGGTGTTGCATATGACGTGAAAATTGGCTACCTGCAATTTGATTTCTCCAATTTCTCGGAGAAACTGTTTCCCTTAATTACTGGTCAAGGAACAAAATAAATACAAACTGCCTTCAGAATGACCCTATTCCATTGACTTTCTAGTTGTATCTTAGCATAATCATTTGTCCAGTCTCCTGTTTGTGTGTGCCCAGCTAGGTGTGAGGATGCGTGACGGCGATAGTTTGAGCAAACACATGCTTTTTAATTTTCCCCTCTCAGTGCAGTCCAATTCCTTTTATGTATCGCTGGAAACTGAAACGATAACTTTGTAGATGGAATGATTAGTTCAAATCATTGGGATATTGTCTCCTTGCAGAATGGTTACTGTTTGTGCTGTTGTGGTTTGAAGTTATAGTTGCTATATACTGTCTGGAATACGCACTCAGCATAGATACAGTGTAAACTGTTGCGGGATTCTTCCGTACACCTGCTAGTTACAGCACTTTCACTACTCCTGAGATCAAGAATCTGTCTCACATGCATGCGTGCTTGAAGAATTTACTCCATCTTAGGGTTATAGTTAATGCTTCTATTTGCTTTTCTCAAGGCAGGCAAAGACCTAGACCATCTTTTATTTCCAACTTCAATCATATTTTCAAAGACCTAGACAATTCTCAGGCAAAAACTGGAAAATAATTTTTTTTGTTTGTTTTTGGAATTAGCTGTGAACTTATGAATAGCATAGTTGGGGTATTTTACAATGAGTTTCAAAAGCAAGAAACTCTTTTCAAAAATGTTTTTGAAAAAATAAAATAATATATATATATTTTTTAATTTTTTTTTTGGTATTTTTAGATTATTTTTATGTATTAATATCAAAAATAATTTTTAAAAAATAAAAAAAATATTATTTTGATGTATTTATAAACAACCATTATTTTTAAAAATAACATCAACTCTACTCCAATCAGGCAGTAAGTCAACTTCAATTTTTTTTTTAAAAGAAGAAAACAATGCTATCTTAATAAAAACTATTGACTTGACCCGTGATCTAAGCTGACCTGTTACTAAGTAATTCATTTTTTCTTGTACTTTCGAGACTGAGCTGGTTGACAACGATGACTGAAAGCTTGGATTTAGATTTACGTGGCCATGGTGGTGATAGTTTTTTCTGATGCAAGGCAAGTGGGCCTAATTCGTTGACAATATTTCGTACATTTTTTAAATATATATCTGCCGCCTAGAAGGACTATTATTCGAAAAATGCAGCTGGCAGTTGAAAAGTCTTCGTATTGGAAGGTTTCACTGAGCTTTCTTCGTGTTGATATTGACGTGTTTTTATCTTGACTGAAAACTCTTGACTTTTTCCTTGTCATGGACCATTTGTCTTTCTAAATATGTATTTTTTTTGGTACCAGTGAGTTAATTTTTTTTATAGTAATGGCTTCTTCTAGATTTGATTTGATATTCCTGGTAGTAATGTTACTGTCACCATTCATGGCTGTCGCTCAAACTAACGGAAGTGTACCTGTGGGAGCATCCATCACTGCAACCGATGATTCTCCTTCATGTGGCTTTGTGCTTCTGCTTCTGGTGAATTTTTTTGGTTTAACTAGTTATTGGACATGATACCATAATTTTGTTGATTAAATCACCAAGATTATTTTAATTTTTGTTTTTAATTCAACTTGTTCTTTAACAAAGGTTAACATGAAATAAGTCATTTTTTGCGAACCCTTTCTTTCTCCAAGAGTTAGTAGAAGTTCGTCGAAAGGCCGACCAGAATATGTAACTTTCTAGGAACCAGAAGTTCGTCAAAAAATAAATAAACAATAAGATTAGATAGATTAAACGAGGTTTCTAGCACTCACCGACCTAATCTCCCAAGGTTATTAGTTGTCACCAAGTCAAAGTTCCACCTAGATTCAAGTCTTTGCCGTGCTCATTTGATACGCGGACAGCAGGACACCCCTTTCTTAATTATTTCTTCCGACTGCAGTACTCAGCATAAATAGAGAAGAGGAACAGTGCCCTAAATCATGCAACGTCTCAAATTCACATCATGAATCTACAACTACCATATTGTTTTTGCTTCTTTCTTCTTCTCCAGCTGCCATTTTCTACCAATGGTCAGGCTTACAAGAACGTATCTTTGGGCTCATCTCTCACTGCTGCTAGTGGTGACCTTCCTTGGACTTCACCATCTGGGGACTTTGCTTTTGGATTCCAACAAGTTGGTGATGCTGGCTACCTGCTTGCCATATGGTTCAACAAAATACCTGAAAGAACCATAGTCTGGTCAGCTAATAGAAATAATCTAGCTCAGAGAGGATCAACAGTACAACTTACGGCAGATGGTCAGTTGGTTCTGAATGATCAATCAGGCACACAAATATGGACCACTCCATATTTGGGTGGAAATGGAACCGCCTATGGAGCCATGCTTGACACGGGAAACTTCGTGCTAGCAGGACAAGCCGGTGCCGATTTGTGGCAGAGTTTTGATGAACCAACGGATACACTGCTGCCCACACAAAATCTGAATTCAGGCGCCCAACTAATTGCTCCCTACCTGGAAAAGAATTATTCAGATGGGAGATTCAAGCTCATTCTACAACTTGACGGGAATCTCGTAATGTACACCACAGCCTATCCATTAACTACCTCAAATTTCGCTTATTGGTCAACCGGAATAGGTAGCGGTAACCATCTGATCTTTAACCAGTCTGGCTATATGTACCTGGTAGCAAGCAATAGCACTATACTCAATCGAGTATTTTCTAACTCAGCATCATTGCAAGATTTATACCTCAGGGCAACCATAGACTATGATGGAGTTTTTAGGCTATATGTTTATCCAAAGACTGCTTCCAGTGGCAATAGGTGGCGTATGACCTGGACGACCTTGCCAAACTTCGTACCACCAGATATTTGCTTGGCAATTAATAACGGAGTAGGCAGTGGAGCTTGCGGTTTAAACAGCTATTGCAAATTAGGAGATGACCAAAGACCAAGTTGCAGGTGTCCCCCTGGTTACACTTTCTCTGATCAAGATGATGAGAGGAAGGGATGTAAGAAAATCTTTATTTCACAGGATTGTGACCATCCATCTCAAGAAATAGATAACTTTGAGTTCAGGGATATGCTAAACACTGACTTTCCACGCACTGATTATGAATTTTTTAGTGTCGTGGACGAGGATTGGTGCAGGCAGTCTTGCTTGAGTGACTGCTATTGTGATGTTGCCATTTTTAAAGATGGACGATGTTATAAGAAGAGAGGCCCTCTCTTGAATGGCGTAACAGATCCAAGCATTGGTGATAAAGCCCTGATGAAAGTAAGGAAAGGCAACCGGACTGAGGAGTTAGCTCAGAAGAAGAGTGCAAAGAAGAGTGATCGATCAGCTTTGATCATATCAGGCTCGGTGCTCTTAGGTAGCTCCATCTTTCTAATTATTCTCTCTCTGCTAGGAATCTACGTGTTCTTTACTCGATGGAACCGACAAAAACAAAAGGTGATTCCGCAACACCATGTCATGCGGGACATGAATCTGCAGAATTTTACTTACAATGAGCTGGAAACAGCTACTGGAGGATTCGATGAAGAGCTTGGTAGGGGTTCCTTTGGACCTGTTTACAAAGGGGTACTAGGTGGCGAAGACAAACAAATAATTGCAGTAAAGAAGCTAGAAAAGATGGCAGGAGAGGGCGAGACCGAATTCAAAACAGAAGTGAAAGTTATCGGCAGAACAAATCACAAGAATCTGGTTCAGCTTGTTGGGTTCTGTAACGAAGGGCAGCATCGCCTTCTGGTCTACGAGTACATGAGCAGTGGCTCCTTGTCAAACTACATTTTTGGAGATTCAAGGCCTAATTGGCACCGTAGAATGCAAATTGCTTTCGGTGTAGCAAGAGGGCTCCTTTACCTCCATGAAGAATGCAGCTCCCAGATAATCCATTGTGATATCAAGCCTCAAAATATCCTCCTCGACGAATCTTTTAATGCCAGGATTTCTGATTTCGGACTAGCCAAGCTGTTAAAGACAGAGCAGTCTAAAACAACTACTGCAATCAGGGGAACCAAAGGGTATGTAGCTCCTGAATGGTTCAAGAACTTGCCAGTGACAACGAAAGTAGATACCTACAGCTTTGGCATTCTCCTGCTGGAGCTAGTCTGCTGTAGAAAGAACTTTGAGATTAATGCAAGGGAAGAACAACAGATAGTTCTTGCAGACTGGGCGTGTGATTGTTTCAAAGAAGGAAAGCTGAACCTTTTAGTAGAAGAAGATGAAGAGGCAATGGAGGACATGAAAAGGGTAGAGAGGTTTGTGATGGTTGCAATTTGGTGCATTCAGGAGGATCCATCTTTAAGACCTGCAATGAAGAAAGTTGTGCAGATGTTAGAAGGAGGTGTTCAAGTGTCTGTTCCTCCAGATCCTTCATCATTTATCAGCTCAATCTAAATCTTTTTTTATACACATATCCTGTTACCAAGGCCGATGAATGTGACCTATCTACCTTGTATTGAATAATCTGTACTTCCTATCATTTCAGGCATCATGTATTAGACTTTGCACAAGAAGGCTTAAGACACATGCTTTCAATTTTTTTGTTCTTTTCCATGTGCGCGATTATTAAGTAAAATAAGAGATTTCAAATGAATATAATGGTAAAGCTGCATAAAATTAGACATTTTCTGTTTATTTGTTTTAGAATGTTAAATATTATTGGAAACACAATATTAAAATTTAATTTTTTTTCATCGATGGAAGGCATTGGATTTTAAAATCTTAAACTTATAATCTTAACTAACAACTCTAATTTTTAAATTCAACCAATTCCTTAGAGATAATAAATCTTGGACACTATAGAAATAATGTTTTAGAAAGAAACCACACTTCATTTGAAGACTTGTAATAACCCTTCTGCCATTTGATTCAAATTACGCTGGATAAAAAATTGAAGTGGTCAAAGGAAGGAAGCTTCTGAATAATTTCATGGCTACCAGTGAAACAAGCCATGCAATTTATTTCAATGACATTATCAATTGCTCTAAGGCGTACAGCTAATTAATAACATATCTTTTTTGCATGGGTCTATCTCTCACCCCTTAATTTCTTCACGTTAATTTTTTATCCAACGTAGAATTTCCATGTTTATTGACAATATTGACAATATTCCGTCCCTTTATTTCTTAGTTTAGAACTTCCATGATGCAGTACATTTTTTAAATATATATCTGCCGCCTAGAAGGACTATTATTGGAAAAATGCAGCTGGCAGCTGAAAAGTCTTCGTATTGGAAGGTTTCAATGAGCTTTTTTATGCTGAATATTGATTGCCAATAAATTTAGGACGTGTTTTTATCTTGACTGAAAACTCTTGACTTTTTCCTTGTCATGGACCATTTGTCTGCTTAAATATATATATATTTTTGGTACCAGTGAGTTAAATTTTTTTATAGTAATGGCTTCTTCTAGTTTTGATTTGATATTCCTAGTAGTAATGTTACTGTCACCATTCATGGCTGTCGCTCAAACTAACGGAAGTGTACCTGTGGGAGCATCCATCACTGCAACCGATGATTCTCCTTCTGGTGAATTTGCGTTCGGGTTTCACCAGATGGAGAACAAGGATTATTTCTTGTTGTCCATTTGGTATGAAAAGATTCCTGAGAAGACCGTAGTTTGGTATGCAACGAGAGAGGATCCTACCGATGATCCTGCTGTATCAAGGGGATCGAAGGTGGAGCTGACTGATGATCGTGGGCTGGTGCTTTCTGATCCTCAGGGCAACCGAATATGGTCATCTGGTGGCTTTCTAGGTACAGTTTCGTCAGGTGTTATGAATGACACTGGCAACTTCGTGCTTCAAGACAGAAATTTTGACAGGTTGTGGGAGAGTTTGGTTGAACTTTGATATTCAGAAAGACAAACAAATTAAAGAAAGAAATACACTCTTTATTGATGGATAAATTTATGCAGCAGCTACAAGCCTTTATATAGGTACTTCACTTAACAGACTTCCTACAAATTAGAAACGGAATGACTACAAAATAGAAATGGATAAAACAACTGACTTTCCTAATCACACTGCAACAGACTTCTTGTGACTAGGATTATTCCTATTTTATTGGAAATCAAATTGACTAAATCAGCATATCAATCTTGACTCTGTCACAGGCTGATGTTGATTATTTTTAACACTCTCCCTCAACATCTGCTTCTGTAATTCTTATCAAACCAAGCTGCTGACAGAAAGCTTCAAATTTGTTGCTACTCAGGCCCTTTGTAAATATGTCTGCAACTTGATCTTCTGATTTGATCTGCTTCAATTTAACTTCTTCTTCTAAAACCTTCTCTCGGATAAAATGATAATGCACTTCCACATGTTTTGTTCTTGCATGAAATACTGGGTTCTCTGCTAGACGAACAGCTGATTGATTATCACAATACAATGGAATTGCATAATCTGTCACTTGATGTAAATCATTCATCAACCTTATTAACCATGTACTCTCTTGAGCTGCCATTGCTGCTGCACGATATTCGGCCTCTGTTGTTGACAAAGATATTGTTGGTTGCCTTTTGCTGCACCAAGAAATCGATCCTGACCCAAGTCTAAACACATATCCAGTAGTTGATCGACGAGTGTCATGATCTCTTGCATAGTCAGCATCACAGTAGCCAACCATTGTATAGTCTTCACCTTTCTTGTACAACAAACCATAGTCAGATGTGCCCTTCACATACCTCAGGATTCTTCGAGCTGCTTCCAAATGAAGCTTCTTTGGATTTTGCATGTATCTGCTCATTACACCTACTGCATATGAAATATTGGGTCTGGTCACAGTTAGATACAGCAAGCTTCCCACCATCTGTCGATACATTGTAGCATCTTGCAGCTCCTTGCCTTCATGTGCACACATTCTGGTATTTGGGTCCATAGGTGTTGCAGTTGCTTTACACTCTAGCATCCCAAACTTTTCCAAAAGGTCTTTGGCATATTTTTGCTGACATAGAATTACTCCTCTGCGTGTGATACTTATCTTTAGACCAAGGAAATGATTCAACTGTCCTAGTTCCTTCATTTCAAACCGAACGGACAAGTTCTCCTTGGTTTGGCAGATTTCTTCAACATCATTTCCCGTGATGACTATATCATCGACATACAGGAGTAATATAGCTAATTTTTCACCATTAGCTTTAACAAATAAGCTGGAATCTGCATGGCTTACTGAAAATCCACTCTTAGTTAAGAATTCAGCAATCTTACCATACCAAGCCCTTGGTGCTTGTTTCAACCCGTAAAGTGCCTTCCTCAGCTTGCATACGTAGTTGGGATGACTTTGATTTTGAAACCCCATTGGCTGATCCATATAGATCTCTTGATCTAGCTCTCCATGCAAGAAAGCATTCTTCACATCCATCTACCACAAGATCCACTCCTTGTTGGCTGCAACAGCGAGTACAACTCGCACAGATGTAAGTTTTGCAACTGGACTAAACATTTCGCCATAATCTAGTCCATATTGTTGAGAAAATCCTCGTGCTACCAGGCGAGCCTTGAGTCTTTCAATTGTTCCATCTGTGCGTCGTTTTATCTTATACACCCATTTACATGAAATGGGTTCCACATCCTCTGGTCTTGGTACAAGATCCCAGGTCTGATTTTGTTGTAATGCTATAATCTCTTCTTCCATAGCCTTATTCCAGTCTGAATTTTGAGAAGCTTCTGTAAAAGTTTCTGGTTCTTTTACACCTTCTACCACTGCAACATTGACATATTTTGCATTTGGCTTCTTCATTTGTGTTGATCTTCTAGGTGGATTTGATGTTGTTGCTGCATTGAATTCTTCATTTAACTGGTCATGTATACCTATTTGCCACGGGTTCTCTTTAATTTCAGCATCATCATCAATTACTTCTTCTTGGCTGTCAGTGTCATCTTCATCTTTGCTCAACTGGATTCGAGCAGTTTGCATTTCTTCTTTAAGCCCTTCTGAGTCTGGTAGTGATTGATGTTCTATGGACCACCATGACGATGATTCATCAAACACAACATTTCTGGATGTGTAACATTTTCCAGTAATTGGATCACAACATCTCCACCCTTTTCGTTGATTATCATAACCAACAAAAATACATCTAATAGCCTTCTTGTCCATCTTGTTGCGTAGATGATTAGGTATAAAAACATAACATACACATCCAAAAACTCGGAAATAACTCACTGTGGGTTTCTTGTTCCATAGCTTTTCATATGGTGACTGAAAATCAAGCCTCTGCTGTGGAAGCTTGTTGATTACAAAAGCTGTAGTCTTCATTGCTTCTGCCCACCATCTACCTGGAACATTCTTTGCATGAAGCATACTTCGACAAGTCTCTGCTAAATGCCTGTTCTTCCTCTCGACAATACCATTTTGCTGTGGGGTATTTGCACAGGTGAACTGATGATTAATTCTGCAATCTCTTAGGTAATAAGAGAATTCATCTGATGTGTACTCTCCCCCATTGTCAGAGCATAGACAACATATTCTTTTATTGATCTCAACTTCTACCACCTCTTTGAACTCCTTGAATCTTGAGAGTGTCTCAGATTTCTCCTTCATAAAATAAACCCACACAAATTTTGAAAAATCGTCAATAAATGTTACCATGTATTTCAAGCCACTAATGGAAGCTTGCTTAACAGGTCCAAACACATCAAAATGAATGAGCTCTAATGGTCCCTTTGCTTTCCACTTCGATTCTTCATATGGCAGTTGATGTGCCTTGCCATATTGATAGCCTGCATAAATTGCATCGATCCTTACTTCAAGCTGAGGCAGACCCTTCAATGCAGACCTTCTCATCATCATGTTGAGTTTAGAAAAACTCACATGACTCAGTCTTTGATGCCATAGGTCCACTGTCTCACTCTTCCTTGTCTTGTCTACATATGCTGTTTGTGCAGACATCACATACACTGATTCAAGCCTCTGCCCCTTTATCACTGGTTCATCTAGACTCTCAAGGTCACGGTACACTTTAACATCTTGAGGACCAAAGAGAACAAAGTGTCCTGAAGATGTTAATTGTGCTACTGACAGGAGGTTTTTCTTCATTCCAGGAACATGATAAACATTTTGTAGTGACACATCCTTGAGATTAAGTTGGGAAGAGACTATGGCATCCCCAACATGAGATATAGCCAGCTTTGAATTGTTTGCTGTGACTACTACATGTTTTCCCTTGTATTCCACCAGATTCCTCAATTTTTCTGTCACCTATCATATGATTTGAGCAGCCTGAATCAATGATCCAGTCCTTTCATAATCAATATGTTCAGGTGTTGTTACTGTGAATGCTGCCTCTTTTACTTCAGTAAAGAAAGCATGAGCATCCCATTCATCTTCGAATTGGAAGGTGACTTCATTACACTCCACATGCTCCTTCCTCTGCAAACACTCTTCTTCTTCTACTGCAGTGAAGAATGCATGAGCATCCCATTCATCTTCTAATTTGAAGGTAGCTGCATTACCTTCAACAAGCTCCTTCTTTTGCCAATAATCTTTTGCCATATGACCCTTCTTCCCACAATTATAACACTTCCCTTCAAATTTTCTTTTGATCCCATAGCCCCTTGCCTCACTGGAATTTCTTTCTCCTCAATTGATCTTAGCTTTGTCTTCATTTCTTTTGAATCTGTCATTGACAAGTTGCTTTGGCTTCCATCTGCCTTTATGGACATAAAGTGCATCCACTTCACCCTTAAGTGGCACCTCTTCTATTTGTTTGGCTAGTGCTTCTTGACCAGCAAGCAGATTTTCAAACTCAACAAGTGATGGTTGAGTCTGCCATCCTTGTACTGCAGCAACAAAGCTTCTGAAATCTGGCCGCAAACCATGGATGATTATTCTTTTCATCCTGGTTTCACCAATTGGAGCTTCTGTGTAACGCCCTCAAATTATAATATCATAAATTCTCCCAACATTTCATTACCGATGTCAAGTGTTGGATAATATGTCTAAATTATGGGATTTTTTTTTTTGAAATTTCGGCAGAGTTTCCTCTATTTTTGTTGATACCAAGTTATTGCCAACACTTCTATTATATGTCATTACAACTTCCATCTTGATCCAATCATCCTGGATCACAATCTCATCAAACAATAACTCAACATTCATACTTATCAATATATGCAAGTCTCATAATATCAATTAGTAAATTAACATAAATGTACTACCAAAACAACTCAAAAGATAAACAAATTCATCATTATACGTAATAAATGCTAATTAACTACATATAAGCCTTTAAACCACATAAATGCAACTTTAAGATTAAGAGTCATAATATATTTATAATAAATCTTATCTTATCATTTTGAAGATGATTTGGTCATACTAACAACTATACATATACATAATACCTCCACTACATATTACACCTTCTACTTAATTTTTTTACAACACAAAAGGATTTACACTCAAAATAACGACATGACTATTACATTCCAAAATAGTAATTCCAAAAACATGAGTATTCCTATATCTAACGATCTGCATCACCTCGCGATGTACCTGTTTCAACAATAACAATATTAAGTCACTTATTCACTATATTATTCTAATATTAATTGATTACTCTTAACCTTTGAAATTTAATAATTTTACTTCAGTCTAACTTAATCCCTTAATTTACATGATCTTTTCAAAATTTACCAATCCAGCTAACTCATCTTAATTACCAAATAAATCTAGCACTTTCATATAATTACTCAGAAATTTGGTTTCCTTCCTCAGTCACCAATAGATCCAGTACTTCCATTCGAATTACCCATCATCCGGCTAACCTCTTTTGTTAGTCAATCAATCCGGTAATTCCATTTGAATTACCCAGCATCCGGCTAATCCCTTTTATTAGCCAATCAATCCGGTAATTCCATTCGAATTACCCAGCATCCGGCTAACCCCTTTTATTAGCCAATCAATCCGGTAATTCCTTTTGAATTACCCAGCATCCGGCTAACCTCTTTTATTAGCCAATCAATCCGGTAATTCCATTTGAATTACCCAGCATCCGGCTAACCTCTTTTATTAGCCAATCAATCCGGTAATTCCATTTTGAATTACCCCATATCCGGTTAACCTCTTTGTTAACCAACAAAAACCGGTAATTTCACAAAATTTACCGGTAATCCACAAAATCATAACTCAATTTATTCATTTGCTCCATTCGTGTAATATCAATTAAATGAGCAACATAGATTATTAGAGAAACTAAAAATTATAAAATAAGGTGATGAATCACCTACCTTCTGCTCGAGATGACCCAGCTCCTCCTGTCTGATAACCTGCTCCAGACACAACTCCTGAATCAATCAAGTGTCATTATATCATTAGTCCATCAATATTTTTCTTACGTGCCGAAACACAAAGCACATAATATTTTTATTTGTAATTTGTTCTAATAAAATTCATTCTCAAATATAACATCATTATTTTACATACAACCTCATATTTAACTCAAGTTACTTCTTTGCTTACTCTATGTTCATAATTCCTCCATCAAATAATTCTTCTATTCTTTATACCCTCACATCATATTATTCATTTTATCTAAATACATTCAAACAAAATCTAGACATCTTGTCTTCATATTTTCTTTTAACTAGTTTATTTCTCTTTTAATTTGAATTTATTTATTATTATTATTATTTTCTCAATTTAAATGCTATCTCTTCATTTAGTCTTTCTTACATTTTCAATTATCATGATTAAACATGGTTTGTTTCTAAACATTAACATCAAAATTCATTCTCCCACTTTTTCCTTCATTTGGCCAAATGTGGTGTTTCTTTTTCCTCCTCCAAATTTTTCTTCATTTACTTGTTATTTCAACTTATTTTCATTCTATTCCACTTCAATTTCATCATTTTTCCTTCCCCTCCTATTTCCCCCAAATTCACATAAGAACCCTAAGTTCAAAAATTTAGGGTTTAAGGAAAACTAAGGTAAACTCCATGAAATTACTTCCCAACTTAATCAAATAAGCTTAAGAACACATCTAAATCAAACATGAAATCTAAACTTCTCATGCTTACCTATTGTTTTTCTTCCAATTTCTCTTCTCTTCCAAGGTTAGCTGAATTTCCCTTCTCAAATCCTCCTTCCTTCACTTGCTTTAGTGCTTTATAGGGTGAACTTGCAAGCTTATAAAGGTATTTTCTCAATTTCTTGTGTTTTTCCCTAACTTTTCTCTCTTTCTCTCACGTCTCTCACGTTTGCCCTGTTTCTCTTCACTCTTTTCTTTTGTTTCTGCCCATTCGGCAGTGCTTAGAAAAGAAGGAGAGCTTATATGTGTGTTTTCAATGGCTAATTTCAATTTTACCCTTAATGATTTTATTTATTTATTTATTTATTTATTTTATTTTTTTGCTAGCACTACCGAGCTCCATTCAGCTTAAAATTTTAACCAGATTTTATCTAATATATTTTAAGGTTCCTCAAAAATTTTCAGCTCAATCCGATGGTCGGATTGAAAATTACATTCAATAACCTAAAACTAGTCGAATTGTGATTTTCGTCAAATTTTCGAATTTCTCTAAAAATTCTGAAATTTTAACCCAAGCTAAGGTTTCATATTAGAAGGCTTCACGCAAAATTTCAGAATTTTTTGATAACCCAATCAAGAGTTACGAATTTGTTTGTTTTACATAAAACTAGTCAATTTATAATTTTTCGCCCGGAGGTTTTACATTCTGCATCCAATTCAGAAATTTCTCTACAAAGTGTCTTCACCTTGTGGAAAAACTGGGCAACAGTTAATTCACGTTGAGCTATTGACAACAGCTCACTCTCTAACAGTTGAAGCTTTGTATCATTCTTCTTTGAGAATAAATCTGCAAATATTTTCCAGGCTTCATGAGGATTTTTGGCATCCCGAATGTGTTCCAACACATCTTCTTCAATTGTTGTTTTCAAAGCAAACATTGCTTTGCCTGCTTTAATCTTCCACTTTCGTAGTGCTCCATTTGCATCCTCAGCCTCTGGTTGTGTAATTTCACAGCCATTCACAACTTCCCACAAATCCTGGCCCTGCATGTAAGACATCATGCACGTTGACCAAGTATTGTAATTCTGATTGTTGAGCTTCTTAATTCCCCCAATAACTTGAAGATCACCCATCTCACTTTTTTCTTTTCCTCACGTGTTTGACTCTCAAATATCAAATAAAAACACTCTCTTGAACCTAGCTCTGATACCAATTGTCGAACTTTGATATTCAGAAAGACAAACAAATTAAAGAAAGAAATACACTCTTTATTGATGGATAAATTTATGCAGCAGCTACAAGCCTTTATATAGGTACTTCACTTAACAGACTTCCTACAAATTAGAAACGGAATGACTACAAAATAGAAATGGATAAAACAACTGACTTTCCTAATCACACTGCAACAGACTCCTTGTGACTAGGATTATTCCTATTTTATTGGAAATCAAATTGACTAAATCAACATATCAATCTTGACTCTGTCACGGGCTGATGTTGATTATTTTTAACAAGTTTCACCCATCCCACTGATACATTGTTGCCTACTCAGATTATGGAGGCTGCAGGGATAGTTTCTTGAAGGACGGAGACCAACTTTTCACTGGGGAGATTCCAGCTCTGTTTTCTTGATGATGGAAATCTCGTGCTGAATTCCATGAATTTGCCAACCAAATTTGCTTACGTTGAATACTATAGAAGTGGAACTTCTGATGCTTCAAATTCAACAAATTCTGGTTATCAATTGATCTTCAATGAGTCAGGCTACATGTACATACTGAGAAGAAATGGGCTGAGAGAGGATCTCACAAAAACAACACTTCCTACTACAGACTTCTACCATAGGGCAACTCTCAATTTTGATGGTGTTTTCACTCAATATTCATACCCGAAAACATCCTCTTCTAATAGAAGCTGGTCACCTGTCTGGTCTGAACCAGAAAATATATGCAAGTTTAATTCAATTTGGGGTAGTGGAGCCTGTGGATACAACAGCATCTGCAGCCTAAGTGTTGATCGAAGGCCCAATTGTAATTGTCCACAAGAATTTTCTTTGCTTGATCAGAATGACAAACATGGAAGCTGCATACCAAATTCCGAAATAAGCTGCAAAGATAATGGACAAAATTCCTCAGAAGAGCTGTATGATTTTGTTGAGCTAAGATATGTTGATTATCCGTCAGGTGATGCAGAACATCTACAACCTCAAAATGTAGAACATGTTGAAAATCTTGAATCTGTATAGCAACTGTTTAGAACAATTACTGTTGAGATTAAAAATATGGAAAAACAAGAAATCCTAAAGAACCTGAAAATCATAAATATTGGAATGAATCACATTCATTCTAGAAAATCATAAATATTGGAATGAATCACATTCATTCATTCAATTGAAACTTTGCCTATTTATAGGCTTACAAAAACTAGAAATTAAAATAAACTAGGAGAGGTTATTGGATAAGGATAGGATTTATGATAAATCCTATAAGAAATAGTAATCAAAACTAATTAGAACTCTATAGCTAAAAAGAGAGTTAATCTCTTTAGAATCCTACAACTAAAACAAAGCTAATCTCATTAGAATTCTAACAGAACAGTGCAGAAAAGCTTGCTTGAACGACTGTCTGTGTGGGGCTGTCATCTTTTTAGGCAAAAACTGTTGGAAGAAGAAGTTACACTTTCGAATGGAAAACTTGATAGTGGTTTTAATGGGAAGAGTTTCATCAAGTTTAAGAAAGGTTATATCCCTCCCGAGAATCCTGGTCTTCAGATTCCTGAAACGAAGACAGGAAAGGACATTAAGTTCATCACAGGAATAGTGCTCTTGGTTAGCTCTATATCTGTCAACTTTATATTGATCAATACATTTTGTTTTTGTTCTTCCTTCATTCACCGCAACCAAGTAGCAAATGTTCGAGGAGAAAATAATGTGCAGTCAAATTTGCGTTCATTTACATACAAAGAGCTCAAAGAAGCTACAGAAGGATTCAAGGATGAACTAGGGAGAGGAGCTTTTGGTGGTGTATATAATAAGGGTACTATAAAAACAAGTTTTACTGATTTTATTGCTGTGAAAAAGTTAGATGGAGTGGTTGAACATGGTGAGAAGGAATTCAAAACCGAAGTGAACGTGATCGGTCAGACGCATCATAAGAATCTGGTCCGGTTGGTAGGATTTTGTGACGAGGGGCAACATCGTTTGTTGGTGTACGAGTTCTTGAGTAATGGCTCTCTGGCTGGTTTCCTTTTTGGAAGCTTAAGGCCAAGTTGGAAGCAAAGAACTCAGATTGCCTTCGGCATTGCAAGAGGACTCTTGTACCTACACGAAGAGTGCAGCACCCAAATCATTCACTGTGATATTAAGCCGCAGAACATTCTTATTGATGACTACTACAATGCTCGGATATCAGATTTTGGATTGGCGAAACTTTTGGTGATTAATCAGAGCCAAACCAAAACTGCCATTCGAGGAACAAAAGGATATGTTGCTCCTGAATGGTTCAGGAACACACCAGTCACTGTGAAGGTTGATGTCTATTGCTTTGGTGTTTTGCTGCTTGAGATCATCTGTTGTCGGAGAAGTGTAGATCTGGAGATAAGTGGAACTAGAGCTATATTGACCGACTGGGCTTATGACTGCTATAGGTATGTGTGTAAATCTGTAATGATATACACAGATTATAGAACTTGTAGAGAAGAAAAGTGTTTAGAGAATATGAGAGAGAGAGAGAGAGAGAGAGAGAGAGAGAGAAGAAAGATATTTTGGACTTGTAATTCTGTTTCAGTATATTTCAACATACATCTTGCATGACCAGTCCTCTCTATTCAAAAGCCCCTCTCTCTTTCTAGAACCAGCTTCGTGGAGCTCTCTCTCTCTCTCCACCGTTGGGGCTCACCCCTTACCACCCTTATCACCACCGTCAGCCTCCCCTCAACTCCAGATGCTTAGCTTTCCTCTCCGGCGAAGAAACAGACAGTGTAAAATTACATTGTAAAGTTCACCCGTAGACAAAAAAAAATGTATTTTTGAAAATGCAGTGTAAAAATTTTAACTTAGAAAACAATCAAACAACAATGTAGCTTACCTTAGGTAGGGTGCAATGGGGGTGCTGCGTCTTCCCCTTGCACAACAAGTCCCCTTACCAAGACTCTCGTAGACCAATAGGTTTCCTAGTGACCATAATACTAGGTGGCGACTCCTAAAAATTATAGTTGTAACTTTATGACTATAAAACACACCCTTTTCACCGCGTGCCGTTGTCTTCCCCAAATCAAGGGGTGATGGCGGGGGCGCAAAGCGCGTAAAAATCACCGTCGCGACAGAAGTGGTCAAAAGAGAATGGAAACTACTGATTTATTTCATGAGAACAAGTGACCATTGAAACAAGCCATGCCATATATTCCGATGACATTAATAAGTTCTCTTTTTTGAACAACCCTTTCTTCACTGGAAAACTTGACCATTAAAATTTACAATTTTCTAATACTTTTACTTTTTGTTCATTAAATCTATTCATGATAGTTTATTTCATGCTTATTCCTCGGGTTAAATGATAATTTGTTTCATGCTCCCATTAATTTATTCATTTGTATCTTAAATTTAATGTCTGTTTAAGTAGTGTAAGGCTCAAAAGTTTATGGATTGCTTCAGGTCAAACAATAATAAAATCATTTCAATTTTTTCTTAAAGTTGAGACTACATTGTTTTTAAAATAAAATTGATTACATTTGAACCAGGTTTTTAGTACTCACTTAACCTGCCAAGATTATTAGTTGTCACCAAGGTTGTTAAAATCGCTTTTTTGACACGACACGAAATACATAATGTAAAATCGGATCATAAAATCGCAAGTATATATTTTTTAACTATATATTAACAATTTCAGTCAATAAATTAAATTACATTAAAATTTGATAAAGAGCGTCAACAATATTATAATCAATTAGTGATTTAAATAAATAAGAAAGATAAATAATATAAATCAAGAAATCAATGACATGAAAAAAAACTCAAAATTAAATTTTCCAATATGGTCAAATTACTAATGATAGTAAATACACAAGAACCCCATGACAACTTGATAATGTAAAATTGGATCATAAAATCGCAAGTATATATTTTTTAACTATATATTAACAATTTCAGTCAATAAATTAAATTGCATTAAAATTTGATAAAGAGCGTCAACAATATTATAATCAATTAGTGATCTAAATAAATAAGAAAGATAAATAATATAAATCAAGAAATCAATGACATGAAAA
Organism: Salix arbutifolia; assembly: GCA_025169955.1. Classification (NCBI taxonomy): domain Eukaryota; kingdom Viridiplantae; phylum Streptophyta; class Magnoliopsida; order Malpighiales; family Salicaceae; genus Salix; species Salix arbutifolia. The sequence goes on along the minus strand of CM045904.1, from coordinate 15,648,851 downwards.
AAAACTCAAAATTAAATTTTCCAATATGGTCAAATTACTAATGATAGTAAGTAGACAAGAACCCCATGACAACTTGATTGTTCTCATCATAACAAGTCATAATAAAAAAATTTAGGTTGCAAGTTAATTAGTCTAAATTAGTAATTAACTAACATAAATCTAATAATTGAAATTAACTATTAAACAATGTTTAATACGCTAGAAAAAAAAATTTAAATTAGAAATAATTTTTTAACATTAATTGAATATACAAAATATGATAATAAAAACAAAGTATTCATTATAAAATTTTCCATGTAGTCTAGATATCTAATTTTCACAAATTCTTATTAGATTTCAATCATGATTTCAAATACATAGTTCTCTCTCATATGAATAAATTACTGATTTTATCATATATATTTAGAAATATTGAGATGTTTAGTTTCCATCCCATCTAGAATCGCAACAAAATTTTATTTGCAACTCCAGATATGTCCAAAACAATACATGAATGTCTAGTTTGATAGATTTGACAAGATTAATCTAACAACTTTGACTCTCTGAAATAAGTTATTTCTGAACTTTGCTTAATCTAATAATTTAACAAAATATATTTTCATGTATCTGATATTTTCCTTTAAAATTTCAACTAGATCCAATAAATAATTTGAAAGATATGTTTAATCTCACAAAATCATCAACAAATATTATAAGGCAAAATTCAAAATCAATTTAGTTGTTCATATCACAAATTTAATAAACTTGTAAAATTAAATTGATTTTAGTAATTTTACTGATTTTGTACTAGTCAAGTTTGATTTTACTAATTTTCAAATTTAATCTAATTTAACACATCAGTTTACTCGTAAAATGATAAGATTTTAAAATTCAACGGCGACCTTAGTTCTCACCGAATCAAGTTCCACCTAGATTCAAGTCTTTGCCGTGCTCATTTGATACGCGGACAGCAGGACACGCGTTATTTATTCCGACTAGAATACTCAGCATAAATAGAGAAGAGGACCTGTGCCCTAAATCACGCGATGTCTTAGAATACAGTATCTTCACATCATGAATCTACAACTACCATGTTGTTTTTGCTTCTTTCTTCTTCTCCAGCTGCCATTTTCTACCAATGGTCAGGCTTACAAGAACGTATCTTTGGGCTCATCTCTCACTGCTGCTAGTGGTGACCTTCCTTGGACTTCACCATCTGGGGAGTTTGCTTTTGGATTCCAACAAGTTAGTGATGATGGCTACCTACTTGCCATATGGTTCAACAAAATACCTGAAAGAACCATAGTCTGGTCAGCTAATAGAAATAATCTAGCTCAGAGAGGATCAACAGTACAACTTACGGCAGATGGTCTGTTGGTTCTGAATGATCAATCAGGCACACAAATATGGACCACTCCATATTTGGGTGGAAATGGAGCCGCCTATGGAGCCATGCTTGACACGGGAAACTTCGTGCTAGCAGGACAAGCCGGTGCCGATTTGTGGCAGAGTTTTGATAAACCAACGGATACACTGCTGCCCACACAAAATCTGAATTCAGGCGCCCAACTAATTGCTCCCTACCTGGAAAAGAATTATTCAGATGGGAGATTCAAGCTCATTCTACAAGATGACGGGAATCTCGTACTGTACACCACAGCCTATCCATTAACTACCTCAAATGTCGCTTATTGGTCAACCGGAATAGGTAGCGGTAACCAGCTGATCTTTAACCAGTCTGGCTATATGTACCTGGTAGCAAGCAATGGCACTGTATATCGAGTATTTTCTAATTCAGTACCATTGCAAGATTTATACCTCAGGGCAACCATAGACTATGATGGAGTTTTTAGGCAATATGTTTATCCAAAGACTGCTTCCGGTGGCAAAAGGTGGGCTATGAACTGGACGACTTTTTCAAACTCCACACCATCAAATATCTGTTTGGCAATTACGAACTCAGCAGGCAGTGGAGCTTGTGGTTTCAACAGCTATTGCAGATTAGGAGATGACCAAAGACCAAGTTGCAGGTGTCCTCCTGGTTACACTTTCTCTGATCAAGCTGATGAGAGGAAGGGATGTAAGAAAACCTTTATTTCACAGGATTGTGACCATCCATCTCAAGAAATAGATAGCTTTGAGATCAGGGATATGCTAAACACTAACTTTCCATATGCTGATTTTGAAGTTTTTGGTTCCGTGGACGAGGATTGGTGCAGACAGTCTTGCTTGAGTGACTGCTATTGTGATGTTGCCACTTTTAAAGATAGAAAATGTTGGAAGAAGAGAGGCCCTCTCTTGAATGGAGTAACAGATCCAAACATTGGTGATAAAGCCCTGATGAAAGTAAGGAAAGGCAACCGGACTGAGGAGTTAGCTCAGAAGAAGAGTGCAAAGAAGAGAGATCCATCAGCTTTGATCGTAACAGGCTCGGTGCTTTTAGGTAGCTCCATCTTTCTAATTGTTCTCTCTCTGCTAGGAATCTACGTGTTCTTTACTCGATGGAACCGACAAAAACAAAAGGTGATTCCGCAACACCATGTCATGCGGGACATGAATCTGCAGAATTTTACTTACAATGAGCTCGAAACAGCTACCGGAGGATTCGATGAAGAGCTTGGTAGGGGTTCCTTTGGACCTGTTTACAAAGGGGTACTAGGTGACGAAGACAAACAAATAATTGCAGTAAAGAAGTTAGAAAAGATGGCAGGAGAGGGCGAGACCGAATTCAAAACAGAAGTGAAAGTTATCGGCAGAACAAATCACAAGAATCTGGTTCAGCTTGTTGGGTTCTGTAACGAAGGGCAGCATCGCCTTCTGGTCTACGAGTACATGAGCAGTGGCTCCTTGTCAAACTACATATTTGGAGATTCAAGGCCTAATTGGCACCGTAGAATGCAAATTGCTTTCGGTGTAGCAAGAGGGCTCCTTTACCTCCATGAAGAATGCAGCTCCCAGATAATCCATTGTGATATCAAGCCTCAAAATATCCTCCTCGACGAATCTTTTAATGCCAGGATTTCTGATTTCGGACTAGCCAAGCTGTTAAAGACAGAGCAGTCTAAAACAACTACTGCAATCAGGGGAACCAAAGGGTATGTAGCTCCTGAATGGTTCAAGAGCTTGCCAGTGACAGCGAAAGTAGATACCTACAGCTTTGGCATTCTGCTGCTGGAGCTAGTCTGCTGTAGAAAGAACTATGAGATTAATGCAAGGGAAGAACATCAGATACTTCTTGAATACTGGGCGTGTGATTGTTTCAAAGAAGGAAAGCTGAACCTTTTAGTAGAAGAAGATGAAGAGGCAATGGAAGACATGAAAAGGGTAGAGAGGTTTGTGATGGTTGCAATTTGGTGCATTCAGGAGGATCCATCTTTAAGACCTACAATGAAGAAAGTTGTGCAGATGTTAGAAGGAGGTGTTCAAGTCTCTGTTCCTCCAGATCCTTCATCATTTATCAGCTCAATCTAAATCCTTTTTTATACACATATCTTGTTGCCAAGGCCAATGAATGTGACCTATCTACCTTGTATTTCTATGATCTGTACTTCCTATCATTTCAGGCATCATGTATTAGACTTTGCACAAGAAGGCTTAAGACACATGCTTTCATTTTTTTTGTTTACGAGTAGGAAGTAAAATAAGAGATTTAAAATGAATATAATGGAAAAGCTGCATAAAATTAGACATTTTCTGTTTATTTGTTTAGAATGTTAAATATTAGTGAAAACATAATATTTTTTTTTTTCATAGATGCAATGCATTGGATTTTAAAATATTAAAATCAAAATTTAAAATCTTAACAAACAATTCTAGTTTTTAAATTCAACCAATTCCTTAAAGATAATAATCCTTGGACACTGTGGAAATAATGTTTTAGAATGAAACCACACTTCATTTGAAGACTTGTAATAACCCTTCTGCCATTTGATTCAAATTACGCTGGATAAAAAATTGAAGTGGTCAAAGGAAGGAAGCTTCTGAATAATTTCATGGATACCATACCAGTGAAACAAGCCATACCATTTATTTCAACGACATTGCAACTAATATCTTTTTTGCATGGGTCTATCACTCACCCCTTTCTTCACGTTAACTGAGATTTAGCCATCTCAAGTGCATTCCACCTTCTCCTGCTATTGCGCAAGTCTGCATTAATGCTGAGCATGAAAAGTAAGTTCTAAGTAACTACTTCCTAGTTCAGTCAAGGAGGGCCAAAGCAGGTCTATTGATTTTGCCTCTCTGGATGGATGGCAATTAATGTAGATATGATTTCTCAATTTTGAATCACAGATGTTGTTGCATACCGTTCCTGACACGATTTGAATGCACCGTCAGTTTATTTTTATTTTTTTCAAACCTTAATTAGCTTTTGCTTTTGGATTCAACTTGTTCTATAACAAATGATAGAAGTCATATTTCGCGACTCCTTTCTTTCCCCAAGATTTAGTTCGATTTCGTCAAAAGGACCAGAATATTCAAACGACATTGTTACAAAAGCGTGTTTCTCGAATCAAGATGAATTAAGAGTTTAAAATAATCAAAATTTTAATTGTTTTACTCGGATTCACAAAAAAATACTAAAATAAAATAAAATTTCCTAAAAAAATTTATTTAATAATATTGAGTACGGAACAAGTCATTTCTTGCATTTCTTTTTCCAAGTTTTAGTTGAATTTTCTCAAAAAAAAATTAGTTGAATATATAACTTGTTAGAATTCAAGAGATTTTCAATAAAGAAAATTTGTAGCGCAACCCACTACAAAAAAAAAAAGAAACAATTAGCAACGGATTTAGAAGCTCATTTGGCTACATGTGTAGGCATTGGAATCCGGTACGCACCATTCTGCAAAACTGCCAGGGATTGAGCTTCATTGCCAAATCATTCACTGTGATATTAAGCCGCAGAACATTCTTATTGATGACTACTACAATGCTCGGATATCAGATTTTGGATTGGCGAAACTTTTGGTGATTAATCAGAGCCAAACCAAAACTGCCATTCGAGGAACAAAAGGATATGTTGCTCCTGAATGGTTCAGGAACACACCAGTCACTGTGAAGGTTGATGTCTATAGCTTTGGTGTTTTGCTGCTTGAGATCATCTGTTGTCGGAGAAGTGTAGATCTGGAGATAAGTGGAACTGGAGCTATATTGACTGACTGGGCTTATGACTGCTATAGGTATGGAACTCTTGTTGCTTTGATTCAAAATGACACGGAGGTCATGTGCCGGTCACGGATTCGGGAATCGGGCATGTGCCGATCACGGATTCGGGAATCGGGTTGTGATAGCCTTACTCTTTCCTTCCATATTTAATTTTCATTTCCTCCACATTTAATTTTCATTTCCTCCACTTTCCCTTCTTTAGAAACACGGTAATTCGTCTGCTGTGTTGCTTGGACCTTAGCGATGAAGTGATAGCCATGCCTTGCCGCCTCTGGGAGGCTTTGGAGAAGAGCATGATTCTGTGCAAGTGATGAAACATCAAGATCTGTGGTTCCGTTGATGGAAGAAAATGACATTGCAAAAGTCTGAGATGCCGAAGGCCTTAGAATTATGTGTTTGTAGTTGCTGCGATTTCTTTTCACCAGCATTCCCACTTACGTTATGGGAACTACCCATTGGTGTGGCATTAATTCTGACCATAAATACTCATGTTTACATGGGAAACTCGACTGTCAACAATTGATGAACTGTCTTCACCACCTAATTCACTCTCAAGTTGACGGGCATGGTGAGTAACATTCTGATAATGCATCAGCTGCTGCTGCTGGATTGATTCTGCTGCTGAATCTGCAAATGATTGGATTTTGATGACCGGTGCTAGTTCCACCTAATGCACTCCCATGTTGTTTATGCTGCTGATTCTGCAAATGCTTCTGGGATGACGAGGAACCACTAGAAATACTTGTATTTTGATGACCCTGTTGGCTTTGTTATGTTTGTGTGAATGCTTTTTGCTGCCGTTGAAGCTTTTAAGGACACAGCATTCGAGAAGAATAAAATGATCCATTAAATAAAACCATAGCCTGAGGATGGGTTCCTTTATAAGCTGCTGTGGCCCAACATGTGCAGGGATTGGAATCCGGTACGCACCATTCTGCAAAATTGCCAGGGATTGAGCTTCATTGCCAGGGAAGTTGGGGTGATCGAAGCTCATTGCTGCAGCACCAGCTACTGCTGATTCCGTGGCACTAATTGAAGCAGAACTTGAGGAAGCTACATTGCCAGCAACAGGAGAAAGCTTCACACTGCCTGGTCAGACAGAAGCTGCTGCCGCCGTAGCCTGTTGTTGATTCATTGAGAAGATGAAAGTGGCCCCATGCAAAATATTACTATAAGCACCAGGGGGCAGGGCTTGCTGAAGCATAATCTGCAAGGACATAAATACAATTTTTTTTTAAAGAAAAAATACAAGGACATGTATCTTTCTTGTCACCAGTGCTTTAGGAGATCATACAAGGATGCTTGGCGACTTTTCGCTCTTTCTAACGTCCTTCACCAGGAAATAAGACCAATATCTCTTTACACAGCTGTAAACAAATGATGAATGGAGACATAAATAAGAGAAACACAGTGTTCTTTCATGGCCACACCAGGGATCATTTCCTGATTACAGTGATGGTACATGGAAGGCTCTAATTCAATTGCAGGATTAGAACATGCAAAATCTACGATTGGAAACCACAGATCATCCCGCTAGTTCCTCCATCCCAACAGTTGCTAATTCCAAAGCATGCATTTTCTTCCCACGGCAAATGCTGTGAACTCATATGATGCAGTTTCTGATTGTGTAACTATTAACATTGCTAGAAGTGTTGACTTCCCCACAGCTGGCAATCCACGTAGCGCAACATGTCCATGGCCAAGTTCTGTAACTTCAAAACCATCTCCAGCTCCGATGGAACCTTTAGGAGGCTCCAATAGTAGCGTCGTTGTAGCTTTGCTATCTTTGCCTTGAGCAGATCAAGACGAGACTCTGTGGCTGATCAAATATGAGACCATGTGACTTGAATTTGATAAATTTCAATCAAAATTGGTATTTAAATTTTCAATATTAACAATTATATTTTATTATAATTTATTATGAAAATTTTATATGATTAAATCACATTTTAGTAAAAAAAAAATAACACTCAAAATATAAAACTCTCTCAATCATACTTTTAAAGTGTAAGTTAGCTTGTCCCGGGGGGAATCTATAGAACAAAAATTTCCTACCAATTAAACTGTGCCATGCGTTATCTTTATTTTAATTTTACATAAAATAATAAAATAAAATGAAAATAAATGGACCTTCACATATTTCTCGGTCAATAAAAAGTTGACTAGGATGAAATATCTAAGATATTTTATCATAAATAAAAATCAACCAATAAAATAAGTCCATGTGGTATTGAAAAAAAATCTAAAGGCCCCGACAAACCTCTATAATTAAATAGAGCATCTCACCCTAAATAAAAAAAAACTTAAAGAAAAAAGGAATTTTTCAAGATATTTTTTTCTCCAAAACAAGCATTTCAAGTATAAGAGTTTCTCAACAACATTTTGAAAATAAATTAAAAGTACTTTTCAAAGTATCAAATTATCAGACCACGATTTGTGTCCAAATTCATGGCCTGCAAAATATAAATTTTTGACTTGATTTCACAAATAAATCACGTCACTAAATATCAAATCTAAGGAAAGAATCCATATATTGTTTATTTGTTTTTGTAAGAATATTTTAAATAGAGATTATACTCCATCATATATTTAATAAAAACATCATACGATTTTTATAACTTAGACTCTTTAAAACCAAGATCATTGTAAAAAAGATTCCCAAAACATTTTATTTTATTATACTGAAATACAAGCCACATAACCACAATATGTCATCCATCACATTGCAGGTCTTTGTTGGGTTGTGAAGACTTGATAAAGGGTAGGGCCCATTGCGAAAGACTTGACGAAGGGTAAATATTTGAAGTCTTTGGATTCATAGAGCACATGAATTATTGCCCTGGTCCCAAGTTTCTGTCGAATATATGACTTGCAACGTTTCAAACACTAATAATTATGTGGTTCTTGTTCAATATTCTACCTTTTTTCCATCGAAATTTACCATTTCAATAATTATTTTCAATAACTTCATTAATATGGACTTGTTGGCCCACCATATGAACATTGCCTCGATCCTTGTAAGGGCAACGACTTCTGGAATGCTGCTTTCGGGATTTGAAAAGTCCGTGTTCAAACCTTTAATGAAATTTCTTATTGCTAATAGTAGCCTGGAAAACTCCATCTTGCCCTTGTGATGGACCATTTTTGTGCATAAATATGTTTTTTAATCCATTGTTACAAGTATGTGAGTTCAAAGATCCTGGGAATGGCTTCTGCTTTTTTTACTTTGATGTTCCTAGCAACAATGGTGCTGTTACAGCTTATGGCTGTTGCTCAAACTGATGGAAGCAAGCCTGTGGGTGCATCCATCACTGCAAATGATGATGCTCCTTCATGGCTTTCTTCCTCTGGAGAATTTGCGTTCGGGTTTCGCCAGATGGAGAACAAGGATTATTTCTTGTTGTCCATTTGGTATGAAAAGATTCCTGCGAAGACCGTAGTTTGGTATGCAATGGGAGAGGATCCTACAGATGATCCTGCTGTATCAAGGGGATCGAAGGTGGAGCTGACGGCTGATAGTGGGCTGGTGCTAACTGATCCTCAGGGCAACCGAATATGGTCATCTGGTGGCTTTCTAGGTACAGTTTCGTCAGGTGTTATGAATGACACTGGCAACTTCGTGCTTCAAGACAGAAATTCTGACAGGTTGTGGGAGAGTTTCACCCATCCCACTGATACATTGTTGCCTACTCAGATTATGGAGGCTGCAGGGATAGTTTCTCGAAGGACGGAGACCAACTTTTCGCTGGGGAGATTCCAGCTCCGTTTTCTTGATGATGGAAATCTTGTGCTGAATGCCATGAATTTTCCAACCAAATTTGCGTACGATGCCTACTATACAAGTCACACTTCTGATGATTCAAATTCATTAAATTCTGGTTATCGATTGATTTTCAATGAGTCAGGCTACATGTACATATTAAGAAGAAATGGGCAGAGATCGTACCTCACAGAAGGAACAGTTCCGACAGACTTCTATCATAGGGCAACTCTCAATTTCGATGGTGTTTTCACTCAATATTTTTACCCAAAAGCATCTAGCGGTAACGGAAGCTGGTCCTCAGTCTGGTCCAAACCAGATAATATATGTGTCGATATGGGATCGGGCTTGGGTAGTGGAGTGTGTGGATATAACAGCATCTGCAATCTAAAAGCTGATAAAAGGCCAGAATGTAATTGTCCACGAAATTTTTCATTGCTTGATAAAAATGACAAGTATGGAAGCTGCATACCAGATTTCGAACTAGGCTGCAGATCTGATGGACTCAATTCCACCGAAGATCAGTATGATTTTACGGAGCTCATAAATGTTGATTGGCCAACATCTGATTATGAGAGGTACAAACCTTATGCAGAAGATGAGTGCCGAAAGTCTTGCTTGAATGATTGTCTATGTTCTGTTGCCATTTTTAGAGATGGCTGCTGGAAGAAGAAGTTGCCACTCTCGAATGGAAGAGTAGACACTGGTATGAATGGGAAGGCTTTCCTCAAATTTCCGAAAGGTTTTGTTCCTCTGGATAGGCCTCCTCTTCAGCTTCCTGGAGAGAAAAAGAAACCAGACACTATGCTCATCACTGGATCAGTAGTCCTTGGTACCTCTGTATTTGTCAACTTTGTACTGGTTGGTGCTTTCTGTCTCACTTCTTCCTTCATTTATCGCAAGAAAACTGAAAAAACCCCGGAAGGTGGAAGTTGTCTGGAGACAAACTTGCGGTATTTTTCATACAAAGAGCTCGCTGAAGCGACAAATGACTTCGAAGATGAGTTGGGAAGAGGAGGTTTTGGTGTAGTTTACAAGGGGACAATACAGGCAGGCTCTACTAAAGTTGTTGCTGTCAAGAAGTTAGAGAGAGTGGTTCAGGATGGGGAAAAAGCATTTAAAACTGAAGTGCAGGTGATTGGCCAGACGCATCACAAGAATCTGGCCCGGTTGTTAGGATTCTGTGACGAGGGGCAGAATCGATTGCTGGTGTACGAGTTCTTGAGTAATGGCACTCTAGCAAACTTCCTTTTCGGAAGCTTCAGGCCAAGTTGGAAGCAAAGGACCCAAATTGCCTTCGGCATTGCGAGAGGACTCTTGTACCTGCATGAAGAATGTGGCACCCAAATCATTCACTGCGATATAAAGCCTCAGAACATACTTCTTGATGATTATTACAACGCTCGCATATCTGATTTTGGACTGGCAAAGCTTTTGGCGATGGACCAGAGCAAAACTCAAACTGCTATGAGAGGAACAAAAGGATATATCTCACCTGAATGGTTCAGGAACAAGCCAATCACTGTGAAGGTTGATGTGTATAGCTTCGGTGTCATTCTGCTAGAGATCATCTGCTGTAGAAAAAGTGTAGATTTGGAGATCGGTGAAGCAGAGAATGCGGTGCTGACTGATTGGGCTTATGACTGCTATGTGAATGGCACTTTGGATGTTTTGACTGGAGATGACACGGAGGCCATGAATGACATATCGACGCTAGAGCGTCTTTTGAAGGTCGGGATTTGGTGTATTCAAGAGGAGCCATCTATCAGACCCACCATGAGGAAGGTCACACAGATGCTTGAAGGAGCTATTGAAGTTCCTGCTGCTCCAAATCCATGTCCATACAGTACATTTAGCAATTACGATCAGTAATGATCTTCATTTCACTTAGATATGATCTTTCTATCGTTTCTTCCTCCATGAAATGTATTGGAACTCTGTTAAATTTGAAACAGTTTCCTAGGAATCACAATGCTGTGATGAATCCCATGAAACTATGAATTTGAATAAAACTTTTTAAAGCAAAAGGTGAACCCATCAAACACCATTGCATCATTACACCATGCTTGTTTCTGCTCTCCCTTCGCATAATTAAGAAAGTAACAACCAGCAACTCTCCATTGGATTTTTTTATCAGGACAGGAACTGCTGATAACGGTACAATGGACTGTAGAACCCATAATCATCACTTCTATACCAGCATTTGTCTTTATAGAAAATAGACTGAGAGCTCCATGACTCAGACGCCCTCTGTGGAGGGACTGCAAGGATTGTAATGAAGTAATTGACCGGCAACAACTTCCATTTATGCATCGTTGGAAGTCTTGCTATGGTATGCTGGAGGGACTACAATATTTTTTTATTTTTTTTTCATTGTTTCAAATTAGTTTTTTTAGTGTTTTGAAATTATTTTGATTATGACGGTATAAAAATAATTTTTAAAAAATAATATAATTTTAATATAAAAAAATAATATATATAATTTTAATATATTTTAAAAAATATATAGTTCAATCAAGTCAATCAAGAAGGGGCGGAGTCTGCATTAATTTATTTCATCGAAAATTAGTTATTATACATGAGAGTAATAAAAAACTATTTTTAAAATCTCACCTAATCATTTAGTGCTAAGGAGTTGTAATCATTCCTGAGAGAGAATGGATAGGAAAAGACAACAATGCTTTTGGAGGGGTAGATATAAAAAAATGAGGAGCATTGAGGTTATTGCATATGAGTTGATAAATATAAATAGGAAGAGAAAAAAAAAAAAAGAATTGGAGAAGTTAAGTTTACAAGGTAAGATTTAAGGTTTGATGTGTCAATTGATATTACTGGTTAAGATTTAGGGTTTTGAAGTTAAAACTTTGGGTTATATTTACGAGCTGATTGAAATATTATGAATTAATTACTAATTTATTTGGTTGGTTTTTAGATGATTTTTTTAGGAATAATAGTTTTGAGATTAATTTGGTTTAATTGATGTTTCGGGTGCAAGTAATTGTGAAAAACCCGAAAGTGTATTGAGGTTGAGGAAGATAAAATTGTAGTTTGGTCTTTTATTTGTGATAGTTACAGTTTGATCCCTCGACTTTGAAAACGTTATGGTACTTTGGTCTCTGGAGCAAAATCATAGGAAATAGTGATTTTGAGCTGTTTTGATGGCAGGATTGAGGATGACTTAGGGGTACAGTTTCAGATAGTTATGTATTTATTATATTTTCATTTTGGTCCTCCAAGTTTGACAAAATTATAATTTGACATCCGCGAAAATCCCAGATTGGTCCCTGTCTGTAATCTTAGTTTTTCAGATGGATTGTGAAGAATAATTGAGATTTATTGCGCAAGTCTGCATTCCACCTTCGATCTCCTGCTATTGCGCAAGTCTGCATTAATGCTGAGCATGAAAAGTAAGTTCTTAGTAACTACTTCTAGTTCAGTCAAGGAGGGCCAAAGCAGGTCTGATTTTGCCTCTCTGGATGGATGGCAATTAATGTAGATTTGATTTCTCAATTTTGAATCACAGATGTTGTTTCATACCGTTCCTGACACGATTTGTATGCACCGTCAGTTTACTTTCATTTTCTTCAAACCTTAATTAGCTTTTGCTTTTGGATTCAACTTGTTCTATAACAAATGAAAGAAGTCATTTTTTGCGACTCCTTTCTTCCCCCAACATTCAAACGATGTTGTTCCAAAAGCGTGTCTTCATGATAAAAGGGTTTGAAATTTGCTTTTATGTTTCTTTCAAATCAAAATATGTTCATTTTATAAGAGTTTAGAATAATCAAAATTTTAATTCTTCATTTGTATCTTGGATTTAATGTCTTTTTAAGTAGTGTAAGGCTCAAAAGTTTATGGATTGATTCAGGTCAAACAATAATAAAATCATTTCAATTTTATTTTTTAAAGTTGAGACTACATTGTTTTCTAAGGAAAAAAAATTGATTAGATTTGAACAAGGTTTTTAGTACTCAATTAACCTGCCAAGATTATTAGTTGTCACCAAGGTTGTTAAAATCACTTTCTAGACATTACACGAAAAATATAATGTAAAATCGGATCATAAAATCGCAAGTATATTTTTTTAACTATATATTAACAATTTTAGTAAATAAATTAAATTATATTAAAATCTAGTAAAGAGTGTCAACAACATTATAATCAATTAGTGATCTAAATAAATAAGAAAGATAAATAATATAAATCAAGAAATCAATGACATGAAAAAAAACTCAAAATCAAATTTTCCAATATGGTCAAATTACTAATGATAGTAAGTACACAAAACCCCCGTGATAACTTGGTTGTTCTAATCATAACAAGTCATAATGAATTTTTTGTAGATTGCAAGTTAACAAGTCTAAATTAGTAATTAACTAACATAAGTTAAGCATGTTAGTAATTAATGATCTGTCTTCCGCAATCTTACGGTTGTTTGGGTTTGTTGGATCTTAAAGCCAGAAGTAAAACCATTTTAGCTAAGTATCTGTTACGTGATCCATGACCTCCACTCTCAATTCCATTACCTTACACGGGCAATCGTGCAGACTTCATGCAACGAAGACGTGGTCTTTGGACGTGGACAACTATGTTAATTGCTTTCAGTTATTTGAATTCCAGTATTTTACTTTCAGTCAATTACTTTCAGTTATTTCCAATTATTGTACGTGCCTTGAATTATGGCAACGTGTTTGATTTGCTATTGTTTGTAAAGGCTATTTATACAGCCTATCGCATTGAATTAAATCATCAATTATCCAGTAATCAATCTCCTGATCTCTTCTCTTTCCCCAATCTCAGTCAATTTCTTACATCCCCATAGCATTTGGTATCAGAGCAGGCTCTTTCCATGGACACCCGTGGGAAAAGTAATGCTTCGCAATGAAGTCAATGAGACTTTGGTTAGGCACGAAACAAGCTTTGATCAACTTTAATGCAGCTTTACAAACAATCCTCACTGAATTGCAGGCTATTCGCACCGTCCAACGCACACAAGTCACCCCACCTAAAATCAACCCCTTCGCCCAAGAAGCTTCTTCCCAGCGAACAACCACACCCCCTTCTATTACTAGCTTCGAACACCCACAACAACCCCACTCACATCAACCCCAACTCAAGCTGCATTTTCCAAAATTCAATGGAGAAGACCCGATTGGTTGGCTCTATAGAGCTGAGCAATATTTTGAATATCAGTGCGTCAGAGCCGAACAATATGTCCAGTTGGCTTCCTTCCACCTCGAAGGAATTGCATTACAGTGGCATCGATGGTTAACAAAATTCCGCGGGCCACTAACTTGGGAGGAACTCACAAAAGCCATCTCACTCCGGTTCGGCCCAACCGAGTATGAAGACCCATCGGAGGCCTTGACCCGTGTTGCTACCCAATTTTTGACTCATTATTTTTTATGTTTCGAAAAATATATCCAAAAATATATATCTTGGTACAAGGGCAAAATTGAACAAATTGAGAGTTTAATGGTCAATAGGGGGTAAAATCGCGAAAATTAGAAACCAAGGACTAGAATAAAAAGATCGCGCAAAGCTAAGGTTGAGATTGAATTTTTGATGGGATATAATTGCATAAAATCACAAGTTTAAATCCAATTGGGTGCAATTAAAGAAATTATAAATTGGAGGACCAAATCATATTTTTACTTTCTTAAAAATTTCGAAACTTGCATTAATCAAGCGTGCCCTGCATCACATTTACCGGCGTAAGCATGCACTGTTCCGGCGTGCATTGCATTGAATTTTCAGGCACGCCTTGCATTGATTTTTCAGCGGCGGCACCCTGCATTAAACATTATGGCGGCCGAACGGTTGGGTCTTCTCTGCTATAAATAGCAGCTTGCAGGGGGGAGGAGAAAAAAAAGAAGACATTTTACGTGAGAAACACAGTGTTTAAGAAACGCAGAGAAATAGAGAGAATTGCAGAGCCATTTACATAAAAAATTTGAGTTAATCTTCTTCCAGTTTTTTTTCTTCTCTCGTTTTCCTCTGCCTCTCTCTCTCTAAAACCAGACCTCTGCTCTCTCCCTCCCTCTCGGTTAACAGCTCCAGCAACCAAACTCCAGACACCTCCCTCCACTCTGTCATCACCAGAATCTCATTGCCTTCCCCAGAAACTCAAACAGCATCTCAAACAAGATTTTGGCAGAACAAATTCGTCGTCTGCAACGTGACTGCAAGTTTTCCGACGACCATTCCGGCCACCACAGGCCACCATTTCCGACGAAAACTCGACCATAAGAACCACCTCGATCTCCTCTACCCAACGGTATAAACAGGTACGCCGTTCATCACACTCGAAAATTTGCATATCTACTGTTCATCTTCTTCATCTGCATGCGCGGGGAGTGAATTAATTCACTCCCCGCCGGGTCAGTCGGGCTGGGTTATTGTGCCCGGCCCAGCCCATAAGAAACAGGGCTTCCAGCCCTAATGGACTGGAAGCCCAGACCAATATTCATGGGCCGAAGCCCATCTTGGAAGTAAGTAGACGAGCCCAGCCCGTTATTATGGGCCCCGGACCGAGGAAGCAAATCCGGGCCGGGAGCCCAGTTCTTGTACGGGCCGGAAGCCCATTAATGAGAGAGGCCGGGCTGACAGCCCAGCCCGAGAGAGACCTGGCTGGCAGCCCAGCCAGCAGGCGGGCTGGCAGCCCAGCCCAGGCACCAAGTGGGCGGGCTGGCAGCCCTGCAATAGATAAAAAAAAATAAAAATAAAAAAAATAAAAAAATACAAAAATACAAGATTTGCAAATAATATTTTTATAAAGAAAAAAAATGTGTTGTTTTCTTGCATACGGCCAATACACTAGCATGTTTTAAAAATTCTTTCTTTAAAAAATATATTATCTTGGAGTTTGGAAGAAAATGTATTTTAGCATGGATTTCACAAAGTAAAATTATTTTCTTGCATTTTTGGATTTTACAACATATTTGTAAAATCCAAAGGGTATTGGCCAATATTCCAAAAATATTAAAATCTTATTTTTTTTGATGTATTATTCATCATCGATGTTTGGATAAATAAATCCTAAGGGGTCAATATCCAAAATATTCGATGGGGATAATATGCTGTTATTCACTGTCGGTGTTTGGATGAATAAATCCTAAGGGGTCAACATCCAAAATATTCGGCGGGGATAATATGCTATTATTCACTATCGGTATTTGGATAAATAAATCTTAAGGGGTTGATATCCAAAATATTCGGCGGGGATAATACACCATAATTATTTAACCACTATATTTATGAAAAATCAATAACATAGCAATCATAAGACAGACAAAAACACCAAGCAGCTTACCTTAGGTAGGGCGTACTAGGGGTGCTAAAACCTTCCCTTTACGCAACCAGTCCCTTACCCTAGAATCTCTGAAAGACCAGTTTTAGGTTCCTAGTAACCATAATACTAGGTGGCGACTCCCTTTTTCATGAAAATAAAGATTAGACCCCGACATTAAATATTTCCCCGGCAAGCGGGGAGGGTCGCCACGATGCCGTGCTCATTTTTTGTGGGGTGCGACAGAATGGCGACTCCACTGGGGACTTTGGACTAAGCTTGATAATTTTGTTTGTTTATGATATGTTGATATGGATGGTTTATACTTTTTTTTTAGAAGCTTTAGCATGCATTCTTTACACCCTGTCATCATAATATACCTTGTCATGCATCACTTTTATTATTTTGAGAGCACACACTAAACTTTAAGTTAAGTGGGAGACTAGCAGCTTACCTATGACTTGAGTCAAGGTTGAAGTTTGTGTAAACCCCAACTCTTTGCTGAGTGTTTAGACTGGTAGTGATTGGTATACGTACCATCCCGCTATCTGCTAAACCCCCATATCGTCTTTACGAAGATGATCACTGGGACAGCAAGAGACCCTTTTTAGAGACCAAGTAGTGAACCTACCCTATGTCTCACATAAAGGAACTAGAACCTATCGTTAGGGTGCATGCTCCATAATATCCTTTTACATATAAAGAAAGAGCCTAAATAGCATTTTGACTTGCAGATCTTGTGAACAAAATGGCCACCACTACTAAACTTTCTATCATAGAATATGGGAAAATTTCTGAATCGTCACAATTGACTGAAGGAGACTGTATTAAGAGTAGTGCTGAAAGGCTATCGCCAATCAAGAATCTGAATTGCATTATGAATGAGGTGAACAAGTTAACGACTCATTTTCAGAACGTGGATAGGGATGCATTCTTTGGGAAGTACGGACGCCTGATGGAGATCGCAAAGGTAGAAGTTTTAAGCCCAGCAGTGCGAGCCTTAGTTCACTTTTGGGATCCAGACTATCATCGTTTCTCTTTTGGGAACATAGATCTATGTCCTACCATGGAGGAATATGGGATGTTGACCGAATTTCCAAATGATCTGTATAGGATTTATCTTCCTTTGAGATCTGACAAGATTGTCCCTGAATTGTCGAAGCTGTTTAGAATCTCTGACCTGGAAAGATTTCTTGAGAAAAATGCTGCTGGTCTGAAATGGAAGATGTTAGAATTTTTATTAGAAAAGAAGTCCGGGTCAGAAAAGGAGAGATTGATTGCTTTAGGCATATTTGGCCTTGTGTTGTTCCCAAGCCAAATAGGTATAATAAGCTTAGAAGCTGCTGCTGCTTATGTAGAATATGAGAATACTCGGATCAACCCAGTGGCCTCTATTCTGGCTGAAACCATCATAACACTTAATCACTGTCGAAGAGCCGGGAAAGGAGCAATGAGATGTTGCACACAGTTGTTGTATATCTGGATGGTTAGCCATATCGAAACGAAAAAGCCGATTTTTAATAATTTCTGGTGGTTTAGCCGAAAACCTTTGGAGATGGTGGCAGAAGAAGAATGGGGAAATCTAGACAACCAGGGTTGGTTAGAGAAGCTAGAAATTTTACCAAGTGGTGGTTTCAAATGGAGAGCCCCTTGGATCAAGGCAATGGATGTCCTAATGAGTTGTGGGCAAAGATGCTGGGTTCCGTTGGTAGGGATTACCGGCTATGTGAGTTATGCTCCTGCTCTCGTGGTAAGACAGCATGGGGGCATGCAATTCGTTCCAAGAACCAAGGGAATTGCTCAATTCTTTGGTTTGTTTAAGGATCCCGTTGCACAAGAAGTCATGAGGGCCGTCAAACAAGATTGGAAGCATCTAGTTTTGCTGGAAATAAAAGGTTTGGGAGATCCCAGTACAAGTAAAGGGTATGCAAAATGGAGAGACTTAGCTGCCTCAGCCGCGGCCAATGAAGAAGTCAAGTCTCCCCGAACTGAAGAAAAGCCCGTTAAGAGGAAAAGAGTTGACAGTGAAGAGGAATTGAGCAGACAAATCGAGAAGCTTCAGATGGAATTGGGCAAAGCCCGAAAAGACAAGTCGATAATGGAAGAAATGGTGTTGGAAGGTGATAAAAGGAGAGCATTTTTAGATGAGCAGTTACAGTCTAAAGATGCGAGAATAACCAAACTCGAGCTGAAGATGGTTGAGGAGGGGAATGTTAGGTTGGGATTTGAGAGAGAATTAACGGAGATGAATCTGAAGTGGATGCAAAGTTGCTCTGAACTCGGCGCATTGAAGATCGAACATAATGAATGCCAAGATAGCATAGAATATTACCAGGAGAAATTTGCAGAGGTCCAGTGTGAGTTGATGGATAGAATTGAAAAGCATGAAGAATTGTATAAGAAGTATGTAATGTCGGAAAGTCGTTTGGCGGAGTCCGTGAAAGATGAAGCTGCTGAAGCAGAATTGACGATTAAGGAAAATGAGATAAGAACTCTGAGGACGAAGCTCGGCAACGAGAGAGAAAAGATGAAGCATCTGGACGAGAAACTAGCATTGATAGAAAAACACAAGGACCAAATCGATGCTAATAATACTTCATTGAACAAAACCAATATGTTGCTCATTGAAAAAATGTCCAAGATGGATGAACAAATGGATGAAGCTGCTGCGCACGCTCGGGTCATTAGAACCAATGCAAGAAATGTAGGGCGAGACATCATCCGTTATCGTCGAAGTCTAGCTGAGACCGAGGCCTTCTTGGAGAAAATCGAGAACCGCGGATTCGCTTTCCTACCCTTGGCCAAAGAAATGGCGGAGGAAGAATATTAATTTGCTTTTCTTTTCCCAAAAATGTAGTAAGCTTGTCCAACATAAATGAAAGGGCGTTGACCCATCTTATGAAAATTTTGTCTTTTGGTGAATATGACTTAAGCAAATGACCTGGAAAAGCAGTACTCCTAGCAGCATTGTGACAAGAAACCCATATTCTATGAAGTGTTGGCCATTTATAGTTCACAAGGAAATGCATCCATGCATTGCATAAAGCATATTCATCACAACACGTGCATTTTATCATACATTTTCTCATACATTTATGCATAACAGCTCAGCTACGAAACATAGGTCCCCCTGCGAAAGTCCACAACACTCGTTTAAGGAAAAGAATGGAGAACGAAGAAAGGACAGAGCCAGAATCCCCATACCAAAAAGAGCTCGAAGCTGTCCGAAATGATGTGGCGCGTTTAACCAGCCTGCTCGAGAAAGCGTTAAGAACAAGGGATGGAGAGGGAACGTCAGCTCAGACGGATGAAGCACCACCGGCAGTTCAAAGCCCGAGGGCACCTCATATTTTAGGAACTAGTTCGCCAAAAAAGCAGCCTGAATCCACTCGACCCATCCCAATCCCTATTACATTAGATTTAACAGATGAGGACCCACAAGACGCTAGATTCTCTGACCATGCAGGATATGACAAGTGGTCCGCACTAGAAGAAAGGATAAGAGCAGTTGAAGGGAATGATTTATCTGACCCAGTTAGGGCAGCCGAAGCATGCTTGGTGCCTAACATCGTGATACCGCGGAAGTTCAGGGTTCCGGAATTCATCAAGTATACCGGGATAGAATGCCCAAAAACTCATCTTCGTTCCTACTATAACAAGATGGCGGAGGTCATACATGACGATAAATTGTTAATATATTTCTTCCAGGACAGCTTGACAGGGTCGGCCCTTAGCTGGTATATGAGGTTAGATAACATCCGGATTAAAAAGTGGGCAGACTTGGCAGATGCTTTTTTAAAGCAGTACAAGTTTAACTTGGAGATTGCTCCTGATAGGACCAACTTAATGACCATGGAGAAGAGGGGTTTTGTCGGGAAAAGAAAGGAAGTTGAGGTGAATAATCTGGAGGACAGGTACAAGGGGAAAGACAGAAATTACAAAAACTACCAAACACCTGCACCCCAAACCACTAGTGTCAACTTTTCCAAACCCTCCACTCCAAACCAGCCTTTTCACCCAAAATTCCCCGCACATAGCCAAAATAATTTCCAAAGGAGAGATTATCAACAACCGGAAGAACAGCTACCACCGTTGCCTATGACCTTAAAGGAGTTATATACGCAGTTACTAAACATTGGACATGTTGCTCCCCTACCACTACCCCCTTTGAAACCACCTTTCCCTGCCTGGCACAACCCCAATTTGACTTGCGAATACCATGCTGGTAATGCAGGACATAGCATTGAGACCTGTGTGGCTTTTAAGAGAAAGGTATTGCAATTGATCAAGATCGGATGGGTCACCATTGAGGATCCACCCAATGTGAATCTGAATCCTTTGCCCAAGCATGCTGCAGGAGGTAATGGGATAAATGTAGTGGAAGCTAATAACGAAGAAAGGGCTCTAAAGGTGACCATGACCAGATTATACGATATGTTGGTGCAATCTGGACATTTGATGGGATCAACCAAGCACGACATGGGCCAAAGCGACTTTTGCCCATTCCATAACGAGAAAGGGCATCACATTGATGAATGTACCGAGTTTCATCAAAAGGTCACGAGGATGTTGACTCTAGGGAGCTAAGGATCGAGAATATGGAAGGTAGTGGAGAGATAGCAGGGATAGAAAAGTGTAGGATCCAATCAACAGCTAGTGGGCTCTCGAGGTTGGTATTATATAAGCCCTCATATGCAAAGGAGGCAGACTATAGGGCAACGCCAGAAAATTATTTTGCTACCCCAAATGATGAAACTCCTTTTTTCCAAGCCGAGATAGGCGGTTTGACCCGAAGCGGTCGTTGTTTCACGCCTGAGGAGCTGGAAAAACAAAGAAAGGCTAAGGGTAAAGAGGCAATAGGTTTTGAAAAAGAATTGGAGGTAAACAAACCTGTGACAGAGGAAGAGACGAACGAGTTCCTGAAACTGATGAAGCATAGTGAATACTGTGTGGTGGACCAGTTGAAAAAGACCCCTGCCAAGATCTCCATCATGTCTTTAATACTCAGTTCCGAGCCGCATCGTAATGCCTTACAGAAGGTACTGAATGAGGCTTATGTACCTCAAGATATCGAGCAAAGGACTATGGAGCATCTAGTAGGAAGGATTCACGCTTCAAACTACCTGTATTTCACTGAGGATGAACTTGACGCTGAAGGAACTGGCCATAACAAGCCTTTATACATCACAGTTCGATGCAAAGATTGTCTCATCGGTAAAGTTCTCATCGATAATGGATCAGCCCTTAATGTGTTGCCAAGGCACATGCTAAACGAGATGCCAGTGGATCCCTCCCATATGCAGCCAAGCGGGGTGACGGCTAGAGCATACGATGGTTCACCAAGACCAGTGTTAGGATCGATCGAAGTTGAATTAGCCGTGGGTCCGCAGGTTTTTCTGGTAACCCTTCAAGTGATGGACATCCACCCTTCCTATAGCATGTTGTTAGGAAGACCATGGATACATGCTGCAGGAGCGGTTACCTCCTCACTGCATCAATGTTTGAAGTACATTGCCAATGGTGTCCTGGTTACTGTTAAGGCCGAAGAAACTATATCGATGATGAAAAATGTGGCAGTCCCTTTCATTGAAGCTGAAGATTGTATGGATGGAAACCTGCATGCGTTTGAGATTGTGAATACGGAGTGGGTGCCTGAAAATACGATAGTAAGGAAACTAGGGATCTCGGAGGCTACTAAAATGGCTGCTAAAAGCCTCTTAAAGCACAAGATTCCTACCCGATCTGACGCAGGAAGAGGGAAGGTCGAGTGGATTGGTGTAACGAAGTTGAAGGCTGCAGAACAGAGGTTTGGTTTGGGGTATAAGCCTAGCAAGGGGGATTACCAGCGGTCTGCTGTTGCAAGAAGAGAGAAGAGAATGGCGAGGATTGAAGGAAGGAAGCCTGAAGAAGAAAACTTAGTCATTCCTCCGATCAGGGTCTCATTCCCAAAAGCTGCATATGTAATACAACCTGACCTCAGACATGAAAGCTCTCTTCAGAAGCTCTCATCCATGAGCATAAACACGATGGAAAAGGAGGAAGTCGATGACATTACCGTGAAGACTCGATCCAAAAGAAGGGATGAAGAGCTGCCACAGTTAACCATATATGCTCTGGAGGAAGCTACGACCTCTACCTGTATTCGGAAGCTAGCCGAGGGAGAGAAGTTCCAGAATTGGGAGACCCAAGAAGCTCCATTGGTTTTCAGAATGTAATGAACAATGTCTGTTTTGTTGTTTTATTTTGTTTTAATTCAAGGCTCAACAGGCCAATCGAATTTTATCTTTGTTTTCGTTGTGAACCGAATTTGTTTTTATGAGATCATGCATTTTTAGTTCATCTCTCTTTCTATTTTTGTTTTTTGTGCATTTACACTCATTTTCCGCTTTCAGGAACCCTGAAAGCGGAACTTCCACAACACCACCTGCACTTTACACTGAGAATGAATGGCCGAATTTTAAAGAATATATAATAGCTGTAGAAGAGGAAGAAAGGCATGAAAATAGCGTTAGAGAATTCACAAAATTAATAGAACAACATGAACAGGCTTGGAAACCCGCGAAAGAGCAACTTGAAACCATAAATGTGGGTAATGAAGAGAGCCAGAGAGAGCTCAAGATAGGAACTTTGGTCACACAGAAGGAAAGAGAAGACTTGATTTCACTGTTTCGAGATTATGTGGATGTCTTTGCTTGGTCTTACGAGGATATGCCCGATTTAGATACAGATATCGTAGTCCATAGGGTTCCATTGGAAAAAGGTTGCAGACCGATTAAGCAAAAGCTAAGAAGAACGCATCCAGAAGTTTTGATCAAAGTAAAGGCAGAAATTGAAAAGCAATGGAACGCTGGTTTCTTAGAGGTGGTCAAGTATCCACAATGGGTGTCCAACATAGTGGTGGTACCCAAAAAGGAGGGCAAGATTAGAGTCTGTGTGGACTTTAGGGATTTAAATCGTGCTAGCCCTAAAGATAATTTTCCTTTACCACATATAGACATGTTAGTTGACAATGCAGCTCGTAGCTCCACATATTCCTTTATGGATGGGTTTTCAGGCTATAATTAGATAAAAATGGCGCAAGAAGATAAGGAGAAGACTACCTTTGTTACACCATGGGGGACCTTCTGCTATAAAGTCATGCCATTTGGGTTAAAGAATGCTGGTGCCACTTACCAAAGGGCTATGGTGACTTTATTTCATGATATGATGCACAAGGAAATTGAAGTATACGTGGATGACATGATCGCTAAATCGAGAGAAGGAGAGAATCATGTCCAGATATTGAAGAAATTATTTGAAAGGTTAAGGAAATATAAGTTGAGGCTTAACCCTGCAAAGTGTTCATTCGGGGTGAAATCTGGGAAGTTGTTAGGATTTGTGGTGAGTGACAAAGGGATAGAAGTGGATCCTGAAAAAGTAAAGGCTATTCAGACCATGCCAGCTCCGAAGACCGAGAAAGAAGTAAGAGGGTTTTTAGGAAGGTTAAATTACATCGCTCGATTCATATCCCAATTAACCACAACTTGTGACCCGATCTTTCGTTTGTTAAGGAAGAAAAATCCGGGGATTTGGAATGCAGAGTGCGAAGAGGCTTTTGAGAAAATCAAGCAATACTTACTAAATCCACCACTACTTGTTCCTCCTGTACCAAAAAAGCCGTTGATATTGTACCTAACGGTGACTGAAACAGCGATGGGATGTGTGCTTGGACAGCAGGATGAATCCGGAAGGAAGGAAAATGCCATTTATTACCTAAGTAAGAAGTTCATGGAGTGTGAGTCTAGGTATACTATGATTGAGAAGTTGTGTTGCGCACTAGCATGGGCTGCGAAGAGGTTACGACAATATATGTTGTATCATACCACATGGTTGATTTCAAAATTAGACCCGTTAAAGTACATTTGCGAAAGGCCCTACCTATCCAGCCGAATTGCAAGGTGGCAGGTTCTACTAGCCGAGTATGACATAGTGTATATGACAAGGAAAGATGTAAAAGGGAGTGTTATTGCTGATCACCTGGCGGACCATGCTATGGAAGATTACGAGCCGTTAGACTTTGATTTTCCTGATGAAGATGTGTTGTCAGTCGAGGAAGAAAAACCAGAATGGTGGACTATGTATTTTGATGGTGCTGTAAACGTATGTGGTAACGGAGCAGGAGCCGTGATAATATCTCCTGACAAGAAACAATATCCAGTTTCAACTAAGTTACAATTTGGTTGCACTAACAATACTGCCGAGTATGAGGCATGTATTCTTGGTTTAGAGACTGCATTGGAGTTGAATGTAAAAAAGATAGATGTGTATGGGGACTCGATGCTAATTATTTGTCAGGTAAAAGGGGAATGGCAAACCAAAGAAGAAAAACTAATACCCTACCAAGAATACCTATCTAAACTGGCTGAAGAATTTGAGGAAATAGAGTTCACACATCTAGGAAGGGAAGGAAATCAGTTTGCAGATGCCTTGGCCACACTAGCTTCTATGGCTAGAATAGACTTCGGGCAAAACTTACAGCCAATACACATTGACATCAGAAATAACCCAGCTCATTGTTACTCAGTTGAAGGAGAAATAGATGGAAACCCCTGGTACTACGATATCAAGAACTTCATCCAAAATCAGGTTTATCCCATAGGGGCATCCAACATCGAAAAGAAGACTTTGAGGAGACTGGCAATGGGTTTTTATCTTGATGGAGAAATTTTGTATAAGAGGTCATCTGACGGGACTTTTCTGAGATGCCTAGATGGAGTTGAAGCCAGAAACGCGTTGCGAGAAGTCCATGAAGGGATCTGCTCGACCCATGCTAGTGGACATATGATGGCTAGGAAAATACAGAGAGTTGGGTACTTTTGGATGACATTAGAGAAGGATTGCATTGACTATGTCCGCAAATGTCATAAGTGTCAGATCCACAGCGACAAAATGAATGCCCCTTCGGCCCCTCTATTTAACTTATTATCTCCATGGCCTTTTGCAATGTGGGGAATTGATGTGATTGGGCCTGTCAACCCAAAAGCCAGCAATGGTCATAGGTTCATTCTCGTGGCTATCGACTACTTTACAAAATGGGTAGAAGCCGGGTCATTTGCTCATGTAACGCAAAAAGTGGTGAAGAAATTTGTTGAGAGAGATTTGATATGTCGGTATGGACCACCAGAAAAGATTATAACTGATAATGCACAGAACTTCAACGGGAAATTAATAACAGAACTCTGCGCTAAATGGAAGATCAAGCACTCAAATTCCTCGCCTTATAGACCAAAGATGAATGGTGCGGTAGAAGCTGCTAATAAGAATGTCAAGAAGATTATTCAGAAAATGGTAGTCACCTATAAGGACTGGCATGAGATGTTGCCATTTGCCCTTCATGCATACCGTACCGCAGTTCGGACCTCAACAGGAGCCACTCCGTACATGTTGGTGTATGGGATGGAGGCAGTAATGCCTTTAGAGGTAGAAATCCCATCGTTAAGAGTATTGATAGACTCTGAACTAGAAGAAGCAGAATGGGCAAAGGTCAGATATGAACAATTGAATTTGATCAGCGAAAAAAGGTTAGCCGCAATCTGTCATCATCAACTATACCAAAGAAGGATGGCTAAATCATATGATAAGAAAGTCCGACCTCGAAAATTCCAAGAAAGCGATCTGGTATTGAAGAAAATATTGCTTGTACCAGGGCAAGATCACAGTAAATGGGCCCCAAACTATGAAGGCCCTTATGTGGTGAAGAAGTCATTCTCGGGAGGAGCTTTGCTATTATCTAGAATGGATGGAGAGGATCTAGTTAGGCCTGTGAATTCTGACTCTGTAAAGAAATATTATGCCTGATATTGTGTAACCTCCCAATCAATAAGATAAAATTCGGCCATCAATTCTCGTTGCAAGAAACTTTTTCACAAAGCACATGATCTTATAATATTTATTTTGACATATTTTGTACACCACACTGGGGGCAAAAGAAGAGAAAATCATAAAATGGTGATTTGCATTAAAAGTGTCGATTTGTATAAAGAAAACCATATTTTGAGTTTTTCTTTTAAAAATATTTTTTTTGGAGTCTTAAACATCGATAAAAGTATAATAAAAAGGAAACTTCAATGGAGCAAGAAAGGGTCTCATGTGAAACCAAGGATCTCTTCATCGAGCATGGAAATATGAGGATAGCGTGTAGAGCACATTCTATTTCAAATTAGTCGAACAAATGCTGAAGGAAGACCACAACGAACAGGGGGGACCTATGTTTCTAAAGAGGTAACAAAACATGCATATTATTGTCATAGCACTAACCTGACAAGAAAGGTGTGGCGAAAACTGATGTAATTTCGAGTTTTGGAAAGTATGGAGAAACAGAATCTCAGGTCAATCACGGAAGATGAATTGAAGATCAGTGCTGCTTCGAGACGGGTAGGTCACCCAGAAAAATGAGACCATGCTAACCGGGTAGGTCACCCAGAAAAATGAGACCATTCTAACTTGGGTAGGTCACCCAGAAAAATGAGACCATTCTAACTTGGGTAGGTCACCCAGAAAAATGAGACCATTCTAACCGGGTAGGTCACCCAGAAAAATGAGACCATGCTAACCGGGTAGGTCACCCAGAAAAATGAGACCATTCTAACTTGGGTAGGTCACCCAGAAAAATGAGACCATTCTAACCGGGTAGGTCAATAACATAGCAATCATAAGACAGACAAAATCAATAACATAGCAATCATAAGACAGACAAAAACACCAAGCAACTTACCTTAGGTAGGGCGTACTAGGGGTGCTAAAACCTTCTCTTTACGCAACCAGTCCCTTACCCTAGAATCTCTGAAAGACCAGTTTTAGGTTCCTAGTAACCATAATACTAGGTGGCGACTCCCTTTTTCACGAAAATAAAGATTAGACCCTGACATTAATTATTTCCCCCGGCAAGCGGGGAGGGTTGCCACGATGCCGTGCTCATTTTTTGTGGGGTGCGACAACCCGATTAAAGCAGACATCCACGGTGGCAGCATATCAAGAAGCCTTTGAAGGACTCTCCCACAGGGTCGATGGCTTACCTGAAATATTCTTAATTGGATGTTTTATTGCAGGATTGAGGGATGAGGTTCGACTAGATGTCAAAATTAAGCAACCAAAAACCTTGGCAGATGCAATTGGTGTGGCTCGACTGGTTGAAGAGTGTAATCAGCTACAACGTAAAAGCTTTCCCAGCAACCGTGTACTGCCAATCACAACCATGCCGAGAGGGAATGCTAATCCCTTTCCTGGGATTCTGGATCCATCGCCAAATCAAAGAACAGGACCCTCTCCTCCAACTGTTCCAATTCGACGAATCACAAGTCAAGAAGCAAGGGAACGCAGGGGCAAGGGACTATGCTATTGCTGCGATGAGAAGTATTCTGTAGGCCATCGTTTTGAACGATCCCAATTGTTCATGATAGAGGACATTCCCTATGATGAGAGTTATGAAGAAAACCCGCAGGAGGAAGCCGTTACAGAAGTCACACCAAAGATCTATTTTCATGCGATTGTAGGAGCAGAGCATCCCCAAACCATTCGAGTCCTGGGTAAATTGTATAACAAGAATTTAATCGTGCTAGTGGATGGGGGAAGCACCCATAATTTCATTGATCAACAAATTGCACTCCGGTTTGGGCTACCAATAATCAAAGACAGGAAGCTTCAAGTGGTGGTTGCAAACAGGGAACGAGTGGAATGTGCAGGCCTTTGTCAAGGAATCAGGTTGTCTATCCAAGGACTCACCCATCACTGTCGATTTTTATGTCCTTCCAGTGGTAGCTTGTCAAGTAGTCCTAGGGGTGTAGTGGCTACAAACCCTGGGACCTGTTAAAACAGATTACAAATGTCTCACCATGGCCTTCAAAATCAACGGGGTCAAACATATCTTGCAGGGACTGGGAAGGGTAGCTGAGGTGTCCAGTATTGCGGCTCTTCACAATAAAGAATACCTCGGGTTGCAGGGAATGGGGGTTCTTTTTTCAAATTCAGCCAGTTAGCTTCCAGTCTGCAGATATTACTTATCCTTCAGAGATAAACAAGCTATTGAAGGAATTTGCTGTGGTTTTTGCTTCCAGTACGAGCCTCCCTCCTAAACGGCATCATGATCACCGAATTCCTCTTCAGCCCAACACCAGAGAAGTAAGCGTGAGGCCGTATCGATATCCATATTATCAGAAGACGGAGATCGAACGGATGGTGAAAGAGCTATTGGAATCTGGACTCATACGTCCTAGCAATAGTCCTTTTTCTTCACCTGTTTTGTTGGTCAAGAAACCAAATGGCACTTGGCGATTTTGCATTGACTACCGGGCTCTCAATAAAATTACAATCAAAGATAAGTATCCCATACCCGTAATTGATGAGTTACTTGATGAGCTTCATGGGGCCATGTTCTTCTCAAAATTGGATTTACGGTCGGGTTATCACCAAATTCACGTCATGGAGGAGGATATTCCGAAGACAGCATTTCGAACACATGAGGGGCACTATGAGTTCGTTGTTATGCCGTTCGGTCTCACTAACGCCCCGGCAACCTTCCAAAGCCTCATGAATGATCTTTTCTGACCCTATCTTCGACAATTCATTTTGGTGTTCTTTGGCGACATTTTGGTATACTCCAAATCATGGGAAGATCATCTTACTCATTTGCGTCTTGTTCTTATGATTTTAGACGCTAACCAGTTGTTTGCCAAAGAATCCAAGTGTCATTTTGGAGTTCCACAGGTTAAGTATTTGGGGCATACAATTAGCCAAGAGGGTGTCGCGGTAGACCCGGATAAAATTCAAGCCGTGGTGGCCTGGCCTTCACCTACAACAGCCAAGGCAGTCCGCGGGTTCCTCGGATTGGCGGGTTACTACCGGAAATTCATTCGTCACTTCGGTGGTATGGCAGGTCCTTTGACAAAACTCTTAACAAAGGAAAAATTCATGTGGACGGAAGAGACAGAAGCCGCATTTCAGCAGCTCAAATAGGCCCTCACGTCACCCCCAACTCTATGCTTACCAAATTTTTCACAACCCTTTGCTGTGGAAAGTGATGCCAGTGGTACAGGTATTGGGGCTGTTCTCACTCAACACAACCATCTCGTGGCCTATTTCAGTGCAGCTCTCAAAGGGTCCACACTCACTCTCTCCACATATGAGAAGGAGATGTTAGCCATCGTCAAGGCTATCAGGAAGTGGCGTCATTACCTCCTTGGAAAACCATTTATAGTTCGTACCGACCACAAGAGCTTAAAGTACTTATTGGAGCAACGAATTACAACTCCAGCTCAGGCACGTTGGCTGCCAAAATTACTTGGGTATGACTACACAATTGAATATAAGAAAGGGGTGGAGAACCAGGCAGCAAATTCTTTATCACGCATGGGAGAGGTGCGGTTTCTCTCTATCTCAGTTCCTCATGCTGACTGGTGGCTTATAGTACAAGGAGAGGTTCAAACCGACCCGTTTCATGCCTCTCTACCGGGTACCAAGTCAACAGTTCTCCGTGATGGTGTCTGGTTCCAAAACGGCAAGGTTCTTTTAAGCCCCAACTCCTCTTTGATTCCCTTGATTTTGACAGATAGCCATTCATCCCCAACAGGAGGGCATTTCGGCTTCCACAAAACTTTGCACCGCATCACTCAAAGTTTCATTTGGCCGAAGATGCAAAGGGCTGTTAAAGAATTTCTAAAGATGTGCGATGTGTGTCAAAGATGCAAGTCGGATTGTATGAAGTCGGCGGGGTTACTGCAGCCACTACCAATTCCCACTCAAATATGGACCGACATATCAATGGATTTTATTGAAGGACTACCGATTTCCAATGGGCACACAGTCATAATGGTGGTGGTCGATCGCCTCTCCAAGTATGCTCATTTCATCCCCATGAAACATCCGTTCACAGCAGCCGTGTTGGCCAAGATGTTTGTTGCCAACGTGGTTCGTTTACATGGCATTCCTGCTTCCATTGTTAGCAATCGGGATAAAGTTTTTATCAGCTCCTTTTGGCAGACCTTGTTTAGGTTACAGGGTACACAGTTACGTATGAGCTCCAATTACCACCCTCAAACTGATGGTCAAACAGAAGTCTTAAACCGTATTTTGGAGCAATATCTGCGCTGCTTTGTTGGGTCACAGCCAAAGACATGGATCGAGTGGATTCCTTGGGCGGAATTCAGTTACAACACTTCGACCCATTCATCCACCAAAATCACTCCCTTTGAGGCAGTTTACGGGATTCCACCTCCCCACTCGTTAACTTATGTCCCCGGCACAGCTCGCGTACAAGCCGTTGATGATTACCTCCAAGGTCGTGATTCACTCCTGCGTGATCTCCGAAGAAATCTCCGTCTAGCTCAGGACAGGATGACAAACCATGCTAATCAGCACCGCAGTGAAGTCTCATTTGCGGTAGGGGATTATGTCTATTTGAAGCTCCAACCTTACCGCCAAACTACGGTTGCACTCAGAAGTTCCTTAAAGCTTTCTCCACGGTTTTATGGTCCGTTTCAGATACTTGACAAAATTGGTCCATTGGCCTATCGGCTTAATCTTCCACAGGGTAGCCAAGTTCATAATGTGTTTCATGTTAGTCTCCTACGGAAGCATTTGGGTTCCATTGCACCTCTCTCGCCCGATCTTCCTCCAATAGCCGATGATTCATCCATTCTTCCTCAACCCGAGTCTATACTGGCCAGAAGGGAGATCCAGAACGGGAAGTATCATCCCAAATCCGAAGTGCTTGTCAAATGGGTCGGCGCATCCGAAGAAGATGCCACCTGGGAAAATGCTTGGCGATTTTTTAAAACCTATTCCCAATTTCATCCTTGAGGACAAGGATAATTCAGGCAGGAGGGAATGTTATGTGATCCATGACCTCCACTCTCAATTCCACTACCTTACACGGGCAATCGTGCAGACTTCATGCAACGAAGACGTGGTCTTTGGACGTGGACAACTATGTTAATTGCTTTCAGTTATTTGAATTCTAGTATTTTACTTTCAGTCAATTACTTTCAGTTATTTCCAATTATTGTACGTGCCTTGAATTATGGCAACGTGTTTGATTTGCTATTGTTTGTAAAGGCTATTTATACAGCCTATCGCATTGAATTAAATCATCAATTATCCAGTAATCAATCTACTGATCTCTTCTCTTTCCCCAATCTCAGTCAATTTCTTACATCCCCATAGCAGTATCTTTGGAATAGTCATTTAAAAACATACTCCATTAGGATCCAATAGGTGTATCATGCCTACCCCAGTTCTTTAGCTAGTTTGGGGAGCACAATCTAGCAAAGCCTCCTCCCCATTATGGAAGTCTATCATGTCTTTAAAAAATCATATCATGGAGGTTTATGGGAGGCAGCCCGCAATCGTTAATTTGATCAGAAACTGGGATAGTTGTGATGCAACGTTTGCTGAATTTGCCACATGTTGAGCTTGAGCTTGCAAAAAAGCATTACTGTAGATTAGCTGAGCCTGCTGCATTTCATGCTCTGTTAACTGCTACTGCTGCTTTGAAAAAGATTTCAAGGAAATGCATAAAGTGCATTAGGGAACTTCGTGGCCATAGATGATGATGATGAAATGTGGTTTGAATAAACACTTCCATTACTAGTTGCTGGGGTTTCACTGCGAGTGGAGGCTGAAAGATTTGCTGATTCCGCTACTGCTGATGTTGATTCTGCTGTATCTGATACTCTATACTTGGTGCATTTACAGTGTCAATAGTATCTAACATTTACAGTGTCACTTTCCCTTCTTCAGAAACACGATAATTCGTCTGCTGTGTTGCTTGGACCTTAGCGATGAAGTGATGGCCAATGCCTTTCTGCCTCTGGGAGGCTTGGGAGAAGAGCACGATTCTGTGCAAGTGATGAAACATCAAGATCTGTGGTTCCGTTGATGGAAGCAAATGACATTGCAAAAGTCAGAGATGCCATAGGCCTTAGAAGTATGTGTTTGTGGTTGCTGCGATTTCATTTCACCAGTATTCCCACTTGCGTTATGGGAACTACCCATTGGTGTGGCATTAAATTCTGACCATAAATACTCATGTTTGCACGGGAAACTCGACCGTCAGCAATTGATGACCTGTCTTCACCACCCAATTCACTCTCAAGTTGACGGGCATGGCGAGTAACATTCTGATAATGCATCAGCTGCTGCTGCTGGTTTGACAGGGATTGATTCTGCTGCTGAATCTGCAAAAGATTGGATTTTGATGACCGATGCTAGTTCCACCTAATTCACTCCCATGTTGTTTATGCTGCTGATTCTGGAAATGCTTCTGGGATGACGAGGAACCACTAGAAATACTTGTGATGACCCTGTTGGCTTTGTTATGTTAAATACTTGGATTGTGATGACCCTATTGGCTTTGTTATGTTTGTGTGGATGATTTTTTCTGCTGTTGAAGCTTTTAAGGAGACAGCATTCGAGAAGAATAAAATGATCCATTAAATAAAAGCATAGCCTGAGG
Source organism: Salix arbutifolia (assembly GCA_025169955.1). Classification (NCBI taxonomy): domain Eukaryota; kingdom Viridiplantae; phylum Streptophyta; class Magnoliopsida; order Malpighiales; family Salicaceae; genus Salix; species Salix arbutifolia. The sequence continues at coordinate 15,616,169 of CM045904.1, read as the reverse complement.
ATGGGTCCCTTTATAAGCTGTTGTGGCCCCAACATGTGCAGGGATTGGAATCGGGTACGCACCATTCTGCAAAATTGCCAGGGATTGAGCTTCATTGCCAGGGAAGTTGGGGTGATCGAAGCTCATTGCGGCAGCACCAGCTACTGCTGATTCCGTGGCACTAATTGAAGCAGAACTTGAGGAAGCTACATTGCCATCAACAGGAGAAAGCTTCACACTGCATGGTCAGACAGAAGCTGCTGCTGCAGTAGCTTCTTGTTGATTCATTGAGAAGATGAAAGTGGCCCCATGCAAAATATTATTACATGAAGCTACATTCACCAGGGGGCAGGGCTTGCTGAAGCAGAATCTGCAAGGACATAAATTCAATTTTTTTTTAAGAAAAAATACACGGACATGTATCTTTCTTGTCACCAGTGCTTTAGGAGATCATACAAGGATGCTTGGCGACTTTTCGCTCTTTCTAACGTCCTTCACCAGGAAATAAGACCAATATCTCTTTACACAGCTGTAAACAAATGATGAATGGAGACATAAATAAGAGAAACACAGTGTTCTTTCATGGCCACACCAGGGATCATTTCCTGATTACAGTGATGGTACATGGAAGGCTCTAATTCAATTGCAGGATTGGAACATGCAAAATCTACGATTGGAAACCACAGATCATCCCGCTAGTTCCTCCATCCCAACAGTTGCTAATTCCAAAGCATGCATTTTCTTCCCACGGCAAATGCTGTGAGCTCATATGATGCAGTTTCTGATTGTGTAACAATTAACAGTGTTAAAAACACGTCCAGGCCAAGTTCTGTAACTTCAAAACCATCTCCAGCTCCGATGGAACCTTTAGGAGGCTCCAATATTAGCGTCGTTGTAGCTTTGCTATCTCTGCCTTGAGCAGATCAAGACGAGACTCTGTGGCTGATCAATATGAGACCATGTGACTTGAATTTGTTTAATTTCAATCAAAATTGGTATTTAAATTTTCAATTTTAACAATTATATATTAATTTATTATGAAAATTTTATATGATTAAATCACATTTTAGTAAAAAAAATAATACTCAAAATGTAAAACTCTCTCAATCATATTTTCGAGACACGCTTATTTTCAAGTGTAAGTTAGCTTGTCCCGGGGGGGATCTATAGAAACAAAAATTTCCTACCAATTAAATTGTGCCATGCATTAATTTTAATTTTACATGAAATAATAAAATAAAATGAAAATAAAGGGACCTTCACATATTTCTCGGTCAATAAAAAGTTGACTAGGATGAAATATCTAAGATATTTTATCATAAGTATAAGATATCATAAATAAAAATCAACCAATAAAATAAGTCCATGTGGTATTGAAAAAAAACCTAAAAGCCCCGACAAACCTCTATAAATAGAGCATCTCACCCTAAATAAAAAAAAAGTTAAAGGAAAAAGGAATTTTTCAAGATATTTTTTTCTCCAAAACAAGCATTTCAAGTAAGGAAGCTTTATCAAAAGTTCTTAGGTCTTCTAATTTATACTTGAAGTCTACAAAGAATAAAAGTTTATTGAATTGAACCCAAGTATAAGAGTTTCTCAACAACATTTTGAAAGTAAATTAAAAGTACTTTTCAAAGTATCAAATTATCAAACCGTGTCCAAATTCATGTCCTGCAAAACATAAATCTCCTCCCAAATATAAAATCTAAGGAAAGAATCCAAATATTGTTTATTTGTTTTTGTAAGAATATTTTAAATAGAGATTATACTCAATCATATATTTAATAAAAACATCTTGTTTAATTTTAAATACTCAAAATTTTGTTTATAGAGATACAATAAGATTTTTATAACTTAGACTCTTTAAAACCAAGATCATTGTAAAAAAGATTCCCAAAACATTTTATTTTATTATACTGAAATTCAAGCCAGATAACCACAATATGTCATCCATCACATTGCAAGTCTTTGTTTGGTTGTGAAGACTTGATAAAGGGTAGGACCCATTGCAAAAGACTTGACGAAGGGTAAATTTTTGAAGTCTTTGGATACATTTATTGCCCTGGTCCCAAGTTTCTGTTGAACAAATGACTTGCAACGTTTCAAATACTAATTATGTGGTTCTTGTTCAATATTCCCCCTTTTTTTCCATTTCAATAACTACATTAATATGGACTTGTTGGCCCACCATAGGAACCATTGCCTCGATCCTTGTAAGGGCAAAGACTTCTGGAATGCTGCTTTCGGGATTTGAAAAGTCCGTGTTCAAACCTTTAATGAAATTTCTTATTGCTAATAGTAGCCTGGAAAACTCCGTCTTGCCCTTGTGATGGACCATTTTTGTGCATAAATATGTTTTTTAATCCATTGTTACAAGTATGTGAGTTCAAAGATCCTGGGAATGGCTTCTGCTTTTTTTACTTTGATGTTCCTAGCAACAATGGTGCTGTTACAACTTATGGCTGTTGCTCAAACTGATGGAAGCAAGCCTGTGGGTGCATCCATCACTGCAAATGATGATGCTCCTTCATGGCTTTCTTCCTCTGGAGAATTTGCGTTCGGGTTTCGCCAGATGGAGGAGAACAAGGATTATTTCTTGTTGTCCATTTGGTATGAAAAGATTCCTGAGAAGACCGTAGTTTGGTATGCAATGGGAGAGGATCCTACAGATGATCCTGCTGTATCAAGGGGATCGAAGGTGGAGCTGACGGCTGATAGTGGGCTGGTGCTAACTGATCCTCAGGGCAACCGAATATGGTCATCTGGTGGCTTTCTAGGTACAGTTTCGTCAGGTGTTATGAATGACACTGGCAACTTCGTTCTTCAAAACAGTAATTCTGACAGGTTGTGGGAGAGTTTCACCCATCCCACTGATACATTGTTGCCTACTCAGATTGTGGAGGCTGGAGGGATAGTTTCTTCTCGGAGGACGGAGACCAACTTTTCGCTGGGGAGATTCCAGCTCCGTTTTCTTGATGATGGAAATCTTGTGCTGAATGCCATGAATTTTCCAACCAAATTTGCTTACGATTCCTACTATACAAGTCAAACTTCTGATGATTCAAATTCATTAAATTCTGGTTATCGATTGATTTTCAATGAGTCAGGCTACATGTACATATTAAGAAGAAATGGGCAGAGATCGTACCTCACAGAAGGAACAGTTCCGACAGACTTCTATCATAGGGCAACTCTCAATTTCGATGGTGTTTTCACTCAATATTTTTACCCAAAAGCATCTAGCGGTAACAGAAGCTGGTCCTCAGTCTGGTCCAAACCAGATAATATATGTGTCGATATGGGATCGGGCTTGGGTAGTGGAGTGTGTGGATATAACAGCATCTGCAATCTAAAAGCTGATAAAAGGCCAGAATGTAATTGTCCACGAGGTTTTTCATTGCTTGATAAAAATGACAAGTATGGAAGCTGCATACCAGATTTCGAACTAGGCTGCAGATCTGATGGACTCAATTCCACCGAAGATCAGTATGATTTAACGGAGCTCATAAATGTTGATTGGCCAACATCTGATTATGAGAGGTACAGACCTTATAGAGAAGATGAGTGCCGAAAGTCTTGCTTGAATGATTGTCTATGTTCTGTTGCCATTTTTAGAGATGGCTGCTGGAAGAAGAAGTTACCACTCTCGAATGGAAGAGTTGACATTGATATGACTGGGAAGGCTTTCCTCAAATTTCCGAAAGGTTTTGTTCCTCTGGATAGGCCTTCTCTTAAGCTTCCTGGAGAGAAAAAGAAACCAGACACTAAGCTCATCACTGGATCAGTAGTTCTTGGTACCTCTGTATTTGTCAACTTTGTACTGGTTGGTGCTTTCTGTCTCACTTCTTCCTTCATTTATCGCAAGAAAACTGAAAAATCCCGGGAAGGTGGAAGTTGTTTGGAGACAAACTTGCGGTATTTTTCATACAAAGAGCTCGCTGAAGCGACAAATGACTTCAAAGATGAGTTGGGAAGAGGAGGTTTTGGTGTAGTTTACAAGGGAACAATACAGGCAGGCTCTACTAATGACGTCAAAGTTGTTGCTGTCAAGAAGTTAGATAGAGTGGTTCAGGACGGGGAAAAAGAATTTAAAACTGAAGTACAGGTGATTGGCCAGACGCATCACAAGAATCTGGTCCGGTTGCTAGGATTTTGTGACGAGGGGCAGAATCGATTGCTGGTGTACGAGTTCTTGAGTAATGGCACTCTAGCAAACTTCCTTTTTGGAAGCTTAAGGCCAAGTTGGAAGCAAAGAACGCAGATTGCCTTCGGCATTGCAAGAGCACTCTTGTACCTGCATGAAGAATGTGGCACCCAAATCATTCACTGCGATATAAAGCCTCAGAACATACTTCTTGATGATTATTACAATGCTCGAATATCTGATTTTGGACTGGCAAAGCTTTTGGCGATGGACCAGAGCAAAACTCAAACTGCTATTAGAGGAACAAAAGGATATGTTTCACCTGAATGGTTCAGGAACAAGCCAATCACTGTGAAGGTTGATGTGTATAGCTTCGGTGTCATTCTGCTAGAGATCATCTGTTGTAGAAGAAGTGTAGATTTGGAGATCGGTGAAGCAGAGAATCCGGTGCTGACTGATTGGGCTTATGACTGCTATGTGAATGGCACTTTGGATGTTTTGACTGGAGATGACATGGAGGCCATGAATGACATATCGACACTAGAGCGTCTTTTGAAGGTCGGGATTTGGTGTATTCAAGAGGAGCCATCTCTCAGACCCACCATGAGGAAGGTCACACAGATGCTTGAAGGAGTTATTGAAGTTCCTGCTGCTCCAAATCCATATCCATACAATACATTTAGCAATTACGATCAGTAATGATCTTCATTTCACTTAGATATGATTTTTCTATCGTTTCTTCCTCCATGAAATGTATTGTAACTCTGTTAAATTTGAAACAGTTTCATAGGAATCACCATGCTGTGATGAATCCCATGAAACTATGAATTTGAATAAAACTTTTTACAGCAAAAAGTGAAACGTCAAACACCATGACATTATTACATCATGCTTGTTTCTGCTCTCCCTTCGCATAATTAAGAAAACCAGCAACTTGGTCGAGAAAGGGTATCCAATAATTAGCTCATTGTGCAATTTGTTTCTTCTCAAAAGCAATTTGCAAACATTAAGGCTTGAGCTCTCCCTTGTTTCATACCTTGTAACAATCTCATGCTTGGTTTATTCAAGCCAGTGATTGAGGGGGGATGTTAGTGTATAGTGTATAGTATGCATACGTGTGAGTGCCCTTAAGATAACGAAGTATCCTTTTTACAGCAACAAAATGAATCACCATGAGATTTTGCATAAACTGGCAAACTTGATGTACAGAGAAGGCAATATTAGGTCTTCTAAATATGAGGTACTGTAAAGCCCCTACAATGCTTCGATACAGGGATGGATTGTTATAAGGCATACCATCATGCTTCAATAATCGCTGATAAGGAAGACAAGGTGTAGCACATGCTTTGATAACTAAGATATCAGTCTTAAGAAGAAGATCCTGTATATATTTGGATTGAGACAAAAATAGGTCAGTAAAAGAATGTGAAACTTGAATGCCTAAGAAGAAATGAAGTTCTCTCAAGTCTTTAATCTCGAATTCAAAAGCAAGAGAATGAATAACATCATTAATGACAGTATAATCACTACCCGTGATGATAATATCATCCACATACACTAGCAAGATGATAATTCCAGCACCAAGGTGTTTAACAAACAATGAAGAGTCAGAGTAGGTGTGATTAAACCTCATGTAGGTAAGAAGGAAGTGAACATGTCATTCCAATCCCTTGGTGCCTGCTTGAGACTATAGAGAGACTTGTGGAGTTTGCAGACTAGCTGTGGATGATGGGGATCAGGAAATCTAGGAGGCTGAGCCATGAAGACTTCCTCTTGAAGAGTACCATGCAAAAATGCATTCTTAACATCAAGTTGTCTCAATAACCAACCAAAGTGAGCAACAAGAGTTAAGACAATCTTGACTGTGGTTGGTTTAACCATAGGGCTGAAGGTTTCCCCATAGTTTAGACCAGGTTCTTGACTAAATCCTTGAGCAACCAACCTAGCCTTGTGACGAACAATAGACCCATCAGCATGTCTCTTGATCTTAAAAACCCACTTACAACCCACCAAATTTTTATGAGCAAGAAGAGACACCAAACTCCAAGTTTCCTGTGACTTAAGAGCAGAAATTTCCTCTTGCATTGCAGTCAGCCATACTAGTATACATAAAACAGCTTTGTAATTGGGAGGTTCAAGTTCTGACAAATCATCCATAAGGGGAGAAGTGAAAGTCAACAAACAAACGTTCCTCTTTATAATACCACTCTTGTTGCGAGTTTTCATGAAATGCACATTCATATCAGGTATGTGAAGAACAACCGAGATGGCCACAGGATGAAAAGAATCACCTAATGATTGATTAACCAATGATGCATTCCTAAAATTGGACTCAGGATCCACAGGGATAGATACAGGGGACACATAGGATGGAGTAATAGACTTGGATGAGGGCATGAAAGGAGAAGCAAAATGTAAAGATTGTGGAGGAGATAACACAACAACATTATTGTTGTTGACAACAAGTAAGGACACACTAGGAGAAGTAGTAGATGAGGAAGTAAAGAGTTTAAGGCCTGTTGTTAACTTTATATAAGGAAAAACATGCTCATTGAATATGACATGTCTAGAAATATAGGTACATTTGGTAACAACATCATAACACATATTCTTTATACTAGGATGCATAACCTAAAAATACACACATTATAGTCTTAGGTTATAATTTATTGGCAAGATAAGGATGTAATAAGGGAAAGCAAGCACAACCAAAAATACATAGATGAGATACATCAAGAGCAGTTTTAAACAGAACCTCATAAGAGGATTGATGATGCAAGACTATTGAAGGCATTCTATTTATCAAATATAAAGCTATATGTATTGCAAAGGTCCAGAAGGAAGAAGGCAATTTAGCATGTTGTAACAAGGTGATGGTGGTTTCAATAAGGTGATGATGCTTGCATTCAACAAGGTCATTCTGTTCAGGAGTGTAAGGACAAGATTTTTGATGCACAATGCCTTTAACATTGAGAAACAACTTAAGCTTGTGACTAATATACTCCCCTCCGAGTTGCAACATAGTGATAGTAGGAAATAAAAATAGAACACAAATCACTCTTGTTAACTAGTGGAAGCAACCAACAATATCTTGAACATTCATTAATAAAAGTCACATAATATTTATAGCCATCAATTGAAACACATGGAGGGGGACCCCATGGATCACTATGTATAATGTGAAAGGGGATTGCAGATTTAGCAAGACTAGAATGAAAAGGAAGTTTAGAAAACTTTCCCTTAAAGACAACCATGACACAAAAGAATTAGAATCAAATGAACATGTAACATTTGCTTTGTGTAACATCAATGTAGCAATCTTATTCATAGGATGGCCTAATCTGTTGTGCCAAGTGGAGGAGAAGACTAATTGACCAAGATAGGACCAATTTCATCATTTTTTCTGTACAATGCTTACTAGTTAAAGTCTTGTACAAGACTTTAGTCGTAAGCATTGTAAAGAAGGGGGCAACTGTCATAACCTAATTTTGGGTTATTCCCCAAAACTACCCGAAAATAACAAAAAAAATAAAATAAAAGGGGCTGATGTCGGTAGGAAAATCAAGGTGAAATTTTGGATGTTTTCGAGAGCTCGATCGAACCTTTTTTTGTGCCCAAAATGAAGGAAATCGCAGATTCAAGGCTAAAGTAATTTATTATCGGATAAATCTGCGTAAAAATTAAGTTGAAAGATATGATTATATTTTTATGGGTTAGTTTGATTTAATCGTTGGCCGATTTAAAAGTGTAATTATGTTTGAGAATTAATTTAGGATCCAATCGAAAGATTTAATTAAGTGTAAGAACTTGATTATATTTTAAATTGGCCAAATTAATTTTATTAAGGGCTTAATCGATGAGAAATCAAGTTCTTGAATTTAATTCGGATTCAATTGATGAGATTGGAATTTTCGGAGATCGATTTGAATTTTTCCAAGCCAATTATGCGAAATCGGGGGCCAAATTGAATGAATTGAGAGTCTAATGGTTAATTGGGGGTAAATCGCGCAAATCAGAAACCAAGGACCAGAATAAAAAAGGCGCGCAAAGCTAAGGTTACTCTCGAAATTTTAACAGGATGCAATTGCACAAAATTGAAAGTTTAAAGCCAATTGAGGGTTCGATTAGAACAATTATAAAATGAGGGACCAAATTGCATTTTTGCCTTCTCCCAACTTGCAAGTGTGCACTATTCAATCACCTGTAATGCAGGCATGCCCCCTTGAACAAATACACGTTGTTGGATATGCAGAGGCAGCAACCCTTCGCTGCATGCCATGGCCAACCGAAGGGTTGCTTTCTCTGCTATAAATACCTGTATGCAGAGACAGGGAAGGAGGGGGGGGGAGTGAAAAAGGAAGAGAAAAAAGAAGACAGAGGAGGAAAAAAGAGAAAAAATAAAAAAGGAAAGGATGATCAATGTCATAACCCAATTTTGGGTCATTCCCCCAAAACTACCCGAAAATAAAAAAATAAAAAATAAAATAAAATAAAAGGGGCTGGTGTCGTAGAAAAATCAAGGTAAAATTTTGGATGTTTTTTCAAGAGCTCGATTGTACCTCTTTTCTGCCCAGAAATAAAGGAAAGCGCAAATTCAAGGCTAAAATAATTTATTATTGGATAAATCTGCGTAAAAAATTAAGTCGAAAGATATAATTATATTTTTATATGCCAATTTGATTTAATCGTTGGCCTATGTAAACATGTAATTATATTGGAGGATTAATTTAAGGTCTAATCGGAGAATTTAATTGATCGCAATAACTTAATTTTACTTTAAATTGGTCAAATTGATTTTATTAAGGGCTTAGTCAATGAGAAATCAAGTTCTTAAATTTAATTCGGGCTCAATTGACGAGAATGAAATTTCCAGAGACCAATTTGAAATTATTCAAGCCAATTATGCAAAATCGGGGACCAATTTGAGCAAATTAAGAGTTTAATGTTCGATCGAGGGTTAAATCGCACAAACCAGAAATCAGGGACCAAAATAAAAAAGGACGCGCAAAGCTAGGGATGCTTTTGAAATGTTGACGGGGATACAATTGCACAAATTAAAAGTTAAAATTGATTAGGGATGCAATTGGAATAATTATAGGTTTAAGGACCAAATTGCACTTTACCCCCAACATCAATTGCATGTTTCCTGCACTGTTCCGACACATGAACAGTGCAGGAAACACAGAGAACAACACTGCACCTCTGCAGCCGCTGCAAATAATGCAGAAGCAGAGGCAATGCAATATGCATGCCCAATGGTCACATTTTTGTCTATAAATACAACAATCCGCCGCATGCAAAGGGGGAGAAGGGAGAAAGAACAGACAGTGGAGACGAAAAGCACAGAAAAAAGAAGAGAGAATACAAGGAAAATTTACAAAAAAATGAACTTCATCTCTCTCTCGGGTTTGGTCCCTCTCTCTATCCCTCTACTGCATTTTGCTCTCGGTTTTTTCTTCTCTCTCTCTCTTTTGAAACCAGCACATTGGTCTCTCTCTCTAAAAAATAACAGACCCGAAGCTCTCTCTCTCTCTCGGCCGGCCAACCACCATCACCATTGATCACAACCATCCCCCCTCAGCACCACCTAGGCATCACCATCGTCTCCTCCATCAACCCCAGCAGCTCAGCCACCTTCTCTGTTGAAGAAAACAGAGCAGCCCCGACGCAGCAGCACAGCCCGTCACCTTCCGATGTCCACTCCGGCCACTATTTTCGACGCCACCACGACCATAAGAACCACCTTGACGTCCCCTACACAACGGTATCAACAGGTACGCCGTTAATCACACTCGAAAAGTCCACCATTTACTGTTCCTCTTCTTCGTTGCATGCGCGGGAATTCACTCCCCCTGCAGGGCTGTTTGGGGCGGGCTTTGTGCCCGACCCAACTCTCTGGAAAGGTAGGCTTCCAGCCCCAAAACTGACTGGGCTGGAAGCCCAGCCCGAAAATAAATAGGCTGAAAGCCCAGTCCAAATTAAAATGGGCCTAGAGCTTGTATAAATAGTTGGGCTGGAAGCCCAGCCCAATATTGTAGTGGGTCCAGCCCAGCCCACGCTGGGGCTGGCAGCCCAGGACCAGTTTTCTCTGGGCTGTCAGCCCAGCCCGAGATAGGCTGGGCTGCCGGCCCAGACCCAAACTAGGTGGGCTGACAGCCAGCCCACCGAAGAAAAGAAAAAAGAAAGAAAAAAAGAAAAAAGAAAAATAGAATAAAAAATACAAAAATACAAAATTTGCAAAAAAAATATATCACTTTTAAACAAAATATGGTTTTAAAATACGGCCAAAACACTCGCATATTTTGGAAAATCCCTTTTTCTTTCAAGATATATATTATCTTGGAGTTTGAAAAATGTGTTTTTACCATGGATTTCATAAAAAAAATCATTTCTTGCATTCTTGGATTTTACAACATATTTGTAAAAGTCCAAAGGGTATTGGCCAATATTCCAAAAATATCAAAATATTATTTTTGGTTATTCATATTATTCATTGTTGATATTTGGATAAATAAATCCTAAAGGGTTAATATCCAAAATATTCAGTGGGGATAATTTGCTATTATTCACTGTTGGTGTTTGGATAAATAAATCCTAAGGGGTCAATATCCAAAATATTCGACGGGGATAATTTGCTATTATTCACCGTTGGTGTTTGCATAAATAAATCCTAAGGGGTCAATATCCAAAATATTCGACGGGGATAATTCGCTATTATTCACCACTGTTGTTTGGATAAATAAATCCTAAGGGGTTAATATCCAAAATATCCGGCGGGGATAATACACCATCACCATTTTACCCACATATTTTTGAAAGACCAAAACTATAACAAGTCATAAACAAACTAAAACGTCAAGCAGCTTACCTTAGGTAGGGCGTATTAGGGGTGCTAAAACCTTCCCTTTACGCAACCAGTCCCGTGCCTTAGAATCTCTGAAAGACCAGTTTTAGGTTTCCTAGTAACCATAATACTAGGTGGCGACTCCCTTTTCCAAAAATAAAGATAAGACCCTCACGTAATTTCCCCCGCTCACGGGGAAGGTCGCCGGGACACCGCGCTCCCATTTTTTGGGGTGCGACAATCGAGAAGAGAAAATATTGAAGAAGGCTGAGAGCAGGGAGGAAGAAAATTCACGGTTGCAGTGAGAGGCATTGGAGAGACAAAGGAGGAGATGGGAGGTAGCAGAGGAAGAAAACAGAGAAAAAACTAAACGAGAATTTCTCTTCGTCTCCCTCATCTCCGGAGTTGACACATCGTCTCCATCTCTTCCCCACGCTACAACATCTCTTGTCATTAGCTCTTTCTCTCTCACTAAAACCAGGCACACCGGCGCCTCTTCTCTCCTCAAAGACTTGACAGTAGGCCACCAGCTTCACCCTTATCACCACCGGCAACCTCCCCTAATAGCCAGCATCTCCACCTCTAGAAAATTCAGCTAACTTCGGCGAAGAAGCAGCGACCAACGACAGTAGCAACAACCCAGCAGCCCCTTTCGACGCCCACTTCGGCCACCATTTACGTTGCTGTCATGACTGGAATAACCACCTCGACCTCCTCTACCCAACGGTATTAACAGGTACGTCATTCGTCACACTCCAAAATTTGCCATGTTACTATTCATCATCTCTGTCTTTTGCATGCGGGGAGTGAATTAATTCACTCCCGCGTGGGCTGGTCGGGTCAGGCTTTGTGCCCCACCGGACCCCTGATAAAGACGGGCTTCCAGCCCGTCTGGGCTGCCACCATCTGGCTAACAACCCAGCCTGAGGCAAGGTGGGCTGGGCTGACAGCCTAGACTGAATTTAGGTGGGCTGACAGCCAGCCCACCGAAAAAGAAATAAAAAAATAGAAAAAATAAAAAAATATATATAAATTTGCAAATAAAAAAAATATTTTTTTAGGAAATTATAAAAAGACAAAAATATGTTGTTTTCTTGCATACGGCCAATACACTAACATATTTTTGAAAATTCTTTTTCTTTCAAAAATATACATTATCTCGGAGTTTGAAGAAAAAAGTGTTTTAGCATGGATTTCGTGAAAAAATCATTTCTTGCATTTTTGGATTTTACAACATGTTTGTAAAATCCAAAGGGTATTGGCCAATATTCCAAAAAATATAAAAACCTTATTTTTGGTGATTCGTATTATTCACTGTTGATATTTGGATAAATAAATCGTAAAAGGGTTAATATCCAAAATATTGGCGGGGATAATTCGTTATTATTTACTGTTGGTATTTGGATAAATAAATCCTAAAAGGGTTAATATCCAAAATATTAGTGGAGATAATTCGTTATTATTCACTATTGGTATTTGGATAAATAAATCCTAAAAGGGTTAATATCCAAAATATTTTTACAGGGATAATAAGTCATCATCATTTAACCAATATATTTTTGAAAGATCAATATCATAGCAATCACAAGATAAACAAAAACACCAAGCAGCTTACCTTAGGTAGGGTGTACTAGGGGTGCTAAAACCTTCCCTTTACGCAACCAGTCTCTTGCCTTAGAATCTCTGAAAGACCAGTTTTAGGTTTTCTAGTGACCATAATACTAGGTGGCGACTCCCTTTTTCACGAAAATAAAGATAAAACCCCGACATTGAATTCACCCACTCACGGGGAGGGTCGTCACGACGCCGCGCTCTCACGGTGGGTGCGACAAGCACCATAGAATGCAAAAATTGCTTTCGATGTCACACAAGGGCTCCTTTATCTCCATGAAGAATGTTGCTCCCAGATAATCCATTGTGATATCAAGCCTTAAAATATCCTCCTTGACGAATCTCTTAATGCAAGGATTTCTAATTTCCGACTAGCCAAGCTGTTAAAGAAAGCAATCTAAAACAACTACGGTAATCAGGGGAACCAAAGGGTATCTAGCTCCTAAATGGTTCAAGAACTTGCCAGTGACAACCAAAGTAGATACCTACAGCTTTGGCATTCTCCTGCTGGAGCTAGTCTGTTGTAGAAAGAACTTTGAGATTAATGCAACGGAAGAACATCAGATAGTTCTTGCAGACTAGGCGTGTGATTGTTTCAAAGAAGGAAAGCTGGACCTTGTTAGAGGATAATATAAATCATATTCTGGGGCCTCACCTATCAGCTTAAGCTTTTAGGTGAGGTGGTTTCTTAACATGGTATCAGAGCCTTGTTGACCCAGCGGTCACGAGTTCGAATCTCACCACCCCCATTCTATTTGATAAAAATCAAGCACAAGGTGATGTGGGCCTGTGCAAGTTTCAAGCCCAAAGGGCTTTCACTTGAGGGGGTGTGTTAGAGGATAATATAAATCATATTCTGGGGCCTCACCTATCAGCTTAAGCTTTTAGGTGAGATGGTTTCTTAACAGACCTTTTAGTAGAAGAAGATGAAGAGTCACAACCCTGAACCATCAGTCTCAGTCTGATTTAGACTTAATTCATGCTATGAGAGGTTTTCAGATACTATGTCCTTAATTTTATAAAAGAGGATAAAAAGAAAAACATATAGCAGGAGAACGACATTTAATAGAGCTTTGTTCCTTTAAAGGTCTTCAGCCATGTATTGAATAGAGCTTTGTTCATGTAAAGGTCATTCTCTATCGTGGATTTGCTAAGTGTATTAAACTTAGTGCCATTACCCGAAGACCGATTAATCCCTCCAACATAGCCAGAGAACGACATTAGTTTTACTCTAAAGGTGATCATAATGTGTTCTGTACTTTTTTAATGGAGGCCATGAAAAGGGCAGAGAGGTTTGTGATGGTTGCAATTTGGTGCATTCAGGAGGATCCATCTTTAAGACCTGGAATGAATAAAGTTGTGCAGATGTTAGAAGGAGGTGTTCAAGTCTCTGTTCCTCCTGATCCCTCATCATTTATCAGCACAATATAAATCCTTTTATACATATATCCTGTTGCCAAGACCGATGAATGTGACCTATCTACCTTGTATTGAATAAGTTGTAGTTCCTATTATTTCAACATCATGTATTAGACTTTGCATAAGAAGGCTTAAGACACATGCTTTCAATTTTTTTGTTCTTTTCCATGTTCACGATTAGCAAGTAAAATAAAGGAGGGATTTAAAATGAATATAATGGAAAAGCTGTGTATAATTAGACATTTTCTATTTATTTTTTTTAGAATGAAACCACACTCCATTTGAAGACTTGTAATAACACTTCTCCTATTTGTTAACATGACCTGTAAATTAGCAATTACTATATTTAGAAGATATAATTTCCTAAATAGTAGCCTAAGATATCTCACACATTTAATGCTGAGATATATTTTTATTATATATATACTTCATTGTATCAATATAATACTTAGCTTTTCAGCCTCAATTGATTTATTTTCACATGGTATCAGAGCAGAGATACTGCTATAAACCCTAGATTTTTTTTCTTCTGCCTCTCCTCGTCCTGTGTAATGGAGACTACCGACACCAAAATACTAGACAATATCACACCAATTCCTTCCCAAATCCCACTTCAAACCGAATACCCAGCTGCTCAAATTGGTATCAAACTAAATGGTACCAATTATGCTATATGGTCTCAGATCATGGAGATGTATATCTTCGGGAAAGATAAATTGGGATATATCAATGGGGATTTACCCTAACCCACACCCACAGACCTAACCTTAGACGATGGAGAACCGTCGTTAAAGGCTGGCTAATTAATTCCATGGAACCCCATTTGATAAGCAACTTCATCAGATTTTCTACTGCAAAATCAGTGTGGGATTGTATTGCTACTACCTATTTTGATGGGACAGACACCTCCCAAATCTATGAATTGAAGAAGAAAATCACACAAATGCAGCAACACGGAGGAATAACAGTCTCCAAGGACTGTGGAGAGAAATTGATTTTCAGAGACCTAACCCCATGGTATGTGCACATGATATCAAACAATTTAACAGAATACAACAAGAAGATAGGGTGTATACCTTCTTAGACGAGTTGGATGATCGGTTGGATAGTGTGAGAGATGACATCCTCCAGCTACAGCCACTACCCATGGTGGTCTGTGATGCTTGGACATGTCGAAGTGGCTCTCATCGCACAAAGAGGGGGGTGCCGGGATGTCCCAAATAGAGCTTGGGACGATGACAATAGGGGAAAAGGTAGAGGAGTAATTTAAAAAATTGGGGATGGGCTAACAAGAACAAATACATACATGTCGAATGGAGATGGGCCGAATAGATATGGCTTGGGGCTGAGAATGCATATAGGCTGGTAATGGGACCAGGCCAATATGGGCCAAACAGAGATGGGCTATGGCTGGACCAATCTGGCCCAAGTAAAAAATATCCATGGGACTACAGTCAACCTAAGACCCAAATCAGGTGCACCCATTACAATAATTCTAAGCATACTCGTGATACATGCTTTAAATTAAACGGGTATCCGAACTGGTGGGAGAGTTTTAAAAATAAGAAAGAGAATGACAAAAGTAACAAAATAGGTCGAACAACTTTGGTGAACACTGAACCTGCACTCACTACTAAGCCAATGGTAGATTCTCCAAACCTTCTATTTGAAGGTCCCTCTACTCTCAGTGATTCAGATAACTGTGCTATAGCCCTTCTTAGTACCGATCACAATGACTGCAATAATTGGATCATTGACTCAGGCACCACAAATTATATGACATATGATGAGGAAGACCTAATTATTACTTCCATTCCTAAACACTCTTGTATTGCTAATGCTAATGGGGTGACATACCCATTTACTGGAGTAGGAATAGTTGTTGTTTCTCCATCTCTTTCGCTATCCAACACATTACATGTTCCATCATTGTCCAACAGATTATTGTCAATTTGGTAAGTCACTGAGGAGTTAAACTGTTGTGTACTAATGTATCTAACTTTTTGTATTTTTTAGGATATTCTCACCAAATAGATAATTGGTCGTGGTACTAAAAGGGGGGGGGGGCTCTACTATTCTAATGATATGAGCATCGGTAAAACAAACAGTATGCAAGGTGTGTCGGATACCTAATAGAAATAGATTTGGCTATGGCATGTTCGGTTAGGGCATCCGTCATTCGGTTATCTAAAGTATTTGTTTCCTAATTTATTTCAAGATGTGGATTATTTGTATTTTAAGTGTGATACATGCATTTTTGCTAAAAACCATCTTGTTCCATATCCCTTTAGTCCTCCTCGGAGTACTACACCATTTACTATTATACATTCTGATTATTTGATGATTGTACTAAAATGACTTGGCTTTATTTGATGAAAAATAAAAATGAGGTATTTAATATATTTAAGGTGTTTCATGCCATGATTCAAACTCAATTGGCATGTAAGATTCAGATTCTTCACACAGATAATGGTAGGGAATATGATAACCACCTCTTCCATCAATATTTGCAAACAGATGACCTACTTCATGAAACTTCTTGTGTTCAAACACCTAAGAAAATGACATTGTTGAATGGAAAAATCGGCACATTCTAGAAACCGCTCGAGCACTTCTTATTGGTGCAAATATGCCTCGTTACCTTTGAAATGAAGTTGTTATTACTGTAGTATATCTTATGAACAGAATGCCTTTGAGAGTACTAAAGTTTCAAACTCCACTACAAGTTTTGTCCACATACCGACCCCTTCCATCTATATTGATGCTCACCCCTTGGGTGTTCGGGAATGTTGCATTGTTCACCTTTATAAAAATCAGTGCACCAAGCTTGATCCATGTGCCATCCAATGTGTGTTCTTGGGATATGGCAAATATAAAAAAGGTTATCTATGTTATCATCCACCTACTCAGCGCATGTATGTTACTATGAATGTCACTTTTTTGGAATCTAACTACTATTTTACTAGACCGTTATCCACTTTTCTCTCCCAGGGGGAGACATCTTTAGAAAGTGAGAAATGGATAAATCTGGAATTTGAAGAGACAAAAGCATCTATGGAGGCACCTGTACAGTCAACAATACTAGACCCCCATTCTTTGACAGTACCTGAAGACCAAACTCCTACTGAGAATATATATGAGGTAATATAACCAACTCTATCCTCTAATGAATAAATACTTTTGTTGGATATAAACTCCCTTTCAGGCACAATCGAGGGAAACCTCCAAAATAGTACTTCCTATAGTATGTGGCAGGAAATGCGAGATACCCGATCGCTAATCATGTTTCATCCCATAAATTATCACAACCTTTGCAAGCTTTTGCCCAACAACTCTCTTCTACACATATTTCAGGAAGCATTATCCTCACCATAATGGTCTTAGGCAATAATGATAGAAATGGAGGCATTGGAAAAAAATCACACATGGAATCTGGTTCCATTATTGGAAGGAAAAAAATCATGGGATGCAGATGGGTGTTCTTTATTAAGCATAAAGCAGACAAGACTATTGCAAGATAGATACAAGACACGATTGGTGGCGAAAGTATTTACTCAAACATATGGAATAGACTACCAAGAGACTTTCTCTCCAATAGCCAAATTGACCATGGTTCAAGTTGTACTATCCGTGGGAGTTAATCAGATTGGCCGCTACACCAACTTGATGTGAAAAATGCATTTCTTCATGGAAATCTTGAGGAAGAATTCTACATGGATATTCCACCAGGGTACAACACGAACGCAGTAGAGAGGACAATATGCAAGCTGTAGAAGGTGTTATATGGACTAAAACAGTCACGACGAGCATGGCTTGGGTGATTTACTTCAACAATGAAGAAATTTTGATTCAAACAATGCAACTAAGATCATACCTTGTTTCTAAAACATAGACAAGGGTATGTAACTGCACTATTAATTTATGTTGATGATATGATAATTACAGCAGATGATACACAAGAGATCTCTAGCCTCTAAAAGAATTTGGCATCTGAATTTGAAATGAAGGATCTTGGGGGGGTGAAATATTTTCTTGGAATTGAGGTGGCAAGATCAATAGGAAACATTTTCCTATCACAAAGGAAATATGTATTGGATCTATCAGAAACTGGTATGTTAGATTATAAACCAGTTGACACTCCAATAGTGCAATCAAACTCCTACCAAAAAGGAGAGATATTAACAATTAGTTGGGAATCTAATCTACTTGTCTCATACACGACCAAATATAACTTATGCATTAAGTGTGGTAAGTCAGTTTATGCACAACCCAAGCGAAGATCATATGAATGCAATAATCCAAATCCTCAGGTATCTGAAATCATCTCTAGGAAAGGGTCTCATGCTTTCAAAAAATCAACATCTGAATAATGAAGGGTATTTTGATGCTAATTGGGCAGGAAACATTACTGACAGAAGATCCACTTCGGGTTACTTTACATTTGTTGGGGGAAATTTGGTTTCTTGGAGGAGCAAGAAACAAAAGGTGGTAGCATTATCTAGTGCAAAGGCTGAGTTTCAAGGCATGACCAAAGGAATATGTGAGATGTTATGGCTAAGAGAATTGCTCATTGATGTTGGCTATCCTCCAACTGACGCAATAAGACTTTTTTGCGACAACAAAATGGCTATAGCAATAGCACACAACCCGGTACAACATGATCGAACAAAACATGTGGAAGTAGATCGCCACTTCATCAAGGAAAAACTGGAGGCTAAAATAATTCAGATTCTATTTCTGAAGATCGAAGACCAACTAGCAGATATTTTGATGAAAGCTGTATTGAGTAGGGCGTTCCACAACTCACTTGACAAGTTGGGTGTTGATGATATATACTCATCAACTTGAGGGGGAGTGTTAACATGAGTTGTAAATTAGCAATTACTATATTTAGAAGATCTAATTTCCTAAATAGTAGCATACGATATCTCACACACTTAATGCTGAGATATGTTTTCATTGTATATATACTGCATCGTATCAATACAACATTTAAGCTTTTGAGCCTCATTTGATTTATTTTGACAGATTCAAATTACGTTGGATAAAAAATTGAAGTGGTCAAAGGAAGGAAGCTTCCGAATAATTTCATGGATACCAGTGAAACAAGCCATACATTTATTTCAATTACATTATCAATTTCTCGAAGGCGTACAACTAATTAATAACATGTCTTTTTTTGCATGGGTCTATCACTCACCCCTTTCTTCATGTCAGTATTGGAAAATCTGACCATTGAAAATTACAATCAACTAATGTTAGAAAGTAAAAGGGAAGGGAATCTGTTATGGTAATGTTGGACTCATCGATGCAGTTGTTTGAGAGAATACAGGAAGGAGGGATTCAAGCGAACAGGGTGACTTTGCCTTGTACTCTTTCAGCGTGTAGCCATGGCAAAACGAAGAAAACTGGAGGCAATAAAGAGCACGTAGTGGGGAGACATAGACGTCGCTTAATTCCTAATGTTCGGCAGGAGTTGCCAAATAGGATCGGTTTGCATATCAACAATTACAAAAATGTTGCATCATGGAATGCTATGGTAATGTTGGACTCATCGATGCAGTTGTTTGAGAGAAAACAGGAAGGAGGGATTCAAGTGAACAGGGTGACTTTGCCTTGTACTCTTTCTGCTTGTAGCCATATCAAAACCAAAAAAACTGAAGGCAACAAAAGCACGTAGTTGAACCTAATTGGGAGACATCGCTTAATTCCTAATGTTCTGGATGATTAATTTTGCCTTAGATTTCTTTGCCTTTTCCTCATTGCTGAACTTGATTTGAGCCATAGTGGGATTTGTTGGTATTATAGCATGTAATTAAATAGGAAATATTGTAATCTCATTCTTATGTGGTAATCTCCACCATTACTATTGTATGTTGCCCTACACATATATATAGAAAGGGTTGGCTAACTATTATGTTAAGCCTCCTAATTATTCTCAACTTGGTATCAGAGCCCTTGTCCATTAAAACTCTTTTTTCTCTCCCATAGCCGGCCCTAATTTTTCTTCTTCCCCATGGCTTCATCTGCTGCCGCCGCTGACATCTCCCCTTCCACCGGCGCTGCATCATCGCCGGCCATCCATGCTCCTCCTGCTGGCCGAGAGCAACCTCCCCATGTGGAGAATGTGTTTGACTCTTCTTCCTCTCCTTTGCCTCTCATGGGAACACAACCTTCAGCAATGGTTCCCCTATCAAACACTCATCACATTGTTTCGTTGAAGCTTACGAACACCAATTATCTCTACTGGAGAATGCAGATGAAGCCATATCTCCTTGGTCAAGGTGTTTTTCACTTTGTTGACGGCTCCTTGCCGTGCCCTCCAGCTCACTCGCTTGACGCTACGGCTGCAACTTCCTCTGTCATTAGCCCTTCCTTTCTTCGTTGGAAGCGACAAGACCAACTCATTTTGAGTGCCCTCCTCTCCTCTCTTTCCGTAGATGTGCTGCACCTTGTGGTTGATTGTTCCACTTCGCATTGTGTTTGGCGAACTCTTGAGAAGGCCCTTGCCTCTCCCTCTAATTCTCGCATCATGCAACTTCATGGCTCCTTTCAAGACCTTAGGCAAGGTGATGCCTCGGTTAGCATGTATATGCAGCAAGCCAAAGCATTGTTTGATGAATTGGCTGCTGCGGGGCGTCCTATGTCCCTTGAAGATTTCAATCTATATGTGTTTCGTGGTCTTCGCGGTGAGTTCAAAGACTTGGTAGCTAGCCTCATAACCAAGGCTGAACCCCTCTCATATGCTGTTCTTCACAGCCACCTGCTCACTCACGAATTTCTGCACAAAAATTCGTTCCATTCCATGGCTGTCGGCGCCTCATCTTCTCCTCTGCCGCAGAAGCCACCACTGCTGCCAACACCAATGAATTCAGCTAATCATGTGATGGTTCATAACAACCGAAATAGGGGGCGTTATAGGGGTAATTGGCGTCCCAATTACAACAGATTTTCAGGCCAAAACAGGGGCCAATCTGCTGCAGATTGGAGGCCAAATTCATGGCAGCATAACCGGCAAAATTCTGCAGACATGAGGCAGAACCAGGGGTGGTCTGGACAGCAGCATGTGCGCTGTCAATTGTGCTCTAATTTCGGCCACTCAGCCCTTCAATGCTCCAATTTCCGTGGCAGCACACAACAACCATCTGCACATCTTGCCGTTGCACATGATTCAGATGCTGCCAATTGGATTCCCGACACCGGTGCAAATCAACACGTGACACCGGATCTTGCAACTCTAACTGATTCTGCACCTTATCTTGGTAACGATTTCTTGCATGTTGGTGATGGTAAGGCCCTTGTCATATCCCATGTTGGACATTCTATTTTACATTCCCCAAAACGCATGTTTACATTGACTAATGTTCTTCGCGTACCTCACATTTACCAAACCGTTGTTATCTGTTCAGAAATTCTGTCGTGATAATCATGTTTATTTTGAATTTCACAATTCTGTGTTTTATGTGAAGGATCTCGTCACCAAGGAAGTTCTTCTTTCCAGTCAGAGTCATGATGGTCTTTATGTCCTCTTGGAGTCTTCAGCAATGTCAATTCCTCAAGCATATTTGTCTCACATTTCAGCGACTGCCGACTTGTGGCATCGTCGTTTAGGTCATCCAACTCTTCGCATTTTGAATTTATTAGTTTTCGAAAATAAAATTATTTGTACGTCTAGACGATCGTTTACTCAATGTCAAGCATGTCCTTTAGGAAAATCGTCCCGTTTGTCATTACGACCGACGGGTCACAAAACGTCAAATCCACTTGAATTAATTTTTAGTGATGTTTGGGGACCTGCTCCCATGCTTTCTTCTGATGGTTTTCGTTATTTTGTTATCTTTGTTGATGCGCACACTAAATATATCTGGTATTATCCACTTGTTGCGAAATCTGATGTATTTTCCACATTTCAACGTTTTCAAACTCTTGTTGAGCGTTAGTTTTCTCGTAAAATTAAATCTGTTCAAACTGATTGGGGTGGTGAATATCGCAAATTAAATAAATTTTTTGAAACCATTGGCATTCACCATCGCCTCATTTGCCCTCATACTCATGAACAAAATGGCATAGTTGAGCGTCGTCATAGGTATATTGTCGAAACTGGTCTAACCCTTCTACGTCAGTGTCATGCTCCATTGCGCTATTGGAATTATGCTATGGAATCATCAGTATATGTTATTAATCGCATGCCTACTCTTGTCCTTCAAAATAAATCTCCTTTTGCGTGCTTGTTTGATCGCACTCCTGATTATAATTTTCTCCGTATTTTTGGGTGTCTTTGTTTCCCATTTTTACGTCCATATCATGCTCATAAATTAGATTTTCGGTCTTCTCCATGTGTGTTCTTAGGCTATAGCTCGTCTCATCTTGGTTATCGCTGTCTTGATTTAGAGTCTGATTGTATCTATATATCCCGTCATGTTCGTTTTCATGAAAGTGTCTTTCCTTTTAGAAAATCTGAACAGGTAACAACTGCCCCGATACCATCCACTACACCTATCTACCTTCCATCATTGCAACCTCCTTCATACTTGCCTACCCATTCCCAAATCACCAGAAATACCAACCCACCTCTGCCCGTTGTTTCATCTGACCCTGCCTCACCATCCCGCACTGCCATACTATCACCACATGCTTGTCGTCCCACTGATTTTTGTGCAGGAACAGGTTTTGATTTGCAGGTTTCAGGAGCAGCACAGTCTCGGTCTGAAACCGATATGCCCAGCCCAACAGCAGGTTCACCACCGCCTGCGGTGCAGCCGAGCACCTCCCCGAGTTCACCTCCTGGTTTACAGCTTTGTGTTGACCTCTCCTTTTATCCTCTTCAGCACACTACAGGTACAGGTACTGCTGCTCCTTGTCCGCTGTTTCTAAACACCCCATGGTCCTTCGTCCGAGACAGCCAAAGACAGCACTGATCACCACCACGACAGCCTCATCTACTGCCTCCTTCAGTCGGGTAGATACTCCTCCCTCACATGAGCCACTTGTTTTTAATGATGCAAACAGATATGAGGCTTGGTATAATGCTATGCGTGAGGAAATTCAGGCGCTCCGCGCAAACAGCACATGAACTTTGGTGTCGTTTCATCCATCCATGAATGTTGTTGGTAGCCGATGGGTCAACAAAATTAAACGCAGATCTGATGGTTGTATTGAGAGGTATAAGGCACGCCTGGTGGCTAGGGGCTTCACTCAGTAGGAAGGTATTGATTACTCAGAAACTTTTAGTCCTGTTATCAAACAGGCAACGGTACGCTTGGTATTCTCCATTGCAGTTTCGAGTGGTTGGAAAATTCATCATCTTGACATTCATAATGCCTTCCTTAATGGCGTACTTGATGAAGAGGTTTACATGAAACAACCTCCAGGTTTTGTTGATTCTGCTCTCCCAGGTCATGTATGTTGATTGCATAAGTCTTTATATGGCTTAAAACAGGCTCCGCGAGCATGGTACACGCGTCTGTATGACTTCTTATTGTCCATTGGTTTTCGTGCTTCTAAAGTGGACACTTCATTGTTTATCTTCTCAGTTGGTAGCGACATTTGCTATCTCTTGGTTTATGTTGATGATATCCTGCTTACGGGTAATAATGCTGTTTTGCTGCAACGCCTGATTCGGCTATTGAGCTCAGAATTTAAACTTCGAGACTTGGGTGATGTTCATTATTTTTTGGGTATTGAAGTTTAGACTACTAGTATGGGACTTATGCTTTGTCAACATAAGTATACACTTGACATCCTTACGCGAGCTGGTATGTTATCTTGTAAACCTGTTGATACTCCTATTTCGGCATCCAAAGCCACCATTATGCCTGATCCTTTGTTTCCTGATGCTACTCGTTTTCGGCAACTGGTTGGTGCTCTTCATTATCTGACTTTCACACGTCCGGATATCTGCTTCGCTGTTAACCGGGTATGTCATTTTATGCATGCTCCTACAGAATCTCATTGGGCTTCCGTGAAACGCATCTTGCGTTATCTTCGTGGTACAGCATCACATGGTTTACACATTACTCGCAGCTCTTCTTTTGCTTTACATGGATTTACGGATGCAGATTGGGCAGGTAGTATTGAGGACAGGAAATCTACGGGTGGTTACCTTGTGTTCTTTGGCCAGACGCCTATTTCATGGAAATCAGGTAAGCAACGCACTGTTGCTCGGTCTTCGACGGAAGCTGAATATAAGGCCGTAGCCGATGGCACGGCTGAAGTTATCTGGCTTCAGTATTTATTAACAAATCTTCAAATTCCGACCACTTATGCTCCTATCATTTGGTGTGATAACCTTGGCGCCACATACTTGTCTGCATACCCTGTCTTTCATGCTCGCACAAAACATATTGAGATTGATTATCATTGTAACAACCCAGATTTTTTTTATATATATATATATATCTAACACACATGGTACCGGAAATCAGCGAACCTGATTACCTCACATCATCAGAATACCATCCATACCAACAACATTTCATTAAAAATGGATCTTATATAAACATGTAGTATTATGGTTGCATTCCTATACTACTAATAGCCATTACGAATTTACACAAAAGGGTCTAATAAAAGTTATGTGTTGAATACATTGATTCATACAAAGTACATTGTGATTTAGAATGCATCTACATGATTCCTTGCAAAAGTAAGTTCTCATGTATCGGGTTCCTTAGACATCTCGTGGATGTGACGTCCCTACAGTAAGACAAAACATTTAAGAAAATGTAATTACTTAATGATAATAACAATAATGGTAACTAAACGGTCTGGCAATTACAGGAGGCATTAACATTTACAATTTCTTCACGTACTTGGTACAAATAGCTTGTAATGCATATAAATGCACCAACTTAACAGTAACATGTCCGAACAGTAACAGTTCCCAACAGTAACAGCTCCAAACAGTAACAGTTCCAAACAGTAACAGTTCCAAACAATAACAGGTCTGGAAACAGTAACAGATCCAAACAGTAACAGTTCCAAACAATAACAGCTCCAAACAGTACAGTTCCACACAATAACAGGTCTGGAAACAGTAACAGATCCAAAGAGTAACAGTTCCAAACAGTAACAGTTCCAAACAGTAACAGGTCTGGAAACAGTAACAGATCCAAACAGTAACAGTTCCAAACAATAACAGTTCCAAACAATAACAGGTCTGGAAACAGTAACAGATCCAAACAGTAACAGTTCCAAACAGTAACAGTTCCAAGCAGTAACAGTTCCAAACAGTAACAGTTCTGGAAACAGTAACAACTCCAAACAGTAACATAACCCTTAAAATCAATCTCGACCCAATCATCATGGGTCCATAAAATCTTAAACATCATCCTCATCACAACCATAATTAATAATCCATATATCCTCTTAAGGCAACATTTGTTGAGGTTAAACGTTCATTCACCCCGGTCATTCTTTTCGGATGCTATTAGCCAAAACTAATCAATCATTCATCCCGGTCATCCATTTGGATGCCATTAGTCGAAGCTAATCAATCATTCATCCCGGTCATCCATTTGGATGCCATTAGCCGAAGCTAATCAATATTTTGTTCCGGTCATCCCTTCAGATGCCATTAGCCGAAGCTAATCAATATTTTGTTCCGGTCACCCTTTCGGATGCCATTAGCCGAAGCTAATCAATATTTTGTTCCGGTCACCCTTTCGGATGCCATTAGCCGAAGCTAATCAATATTTTGTTCCGGTCACCCTTTCGGATGCCATTAGCCGAAGCTAATCAATATTTTTATCGACATTTCAGTATTTGATCATTTAATATAGACTATAACGCAATAGGACAATATTCGTATCAGAGTTATACCCTATGCAACGAATGTAAAGGGGATGTAAAGGTCACCTACCTGTTCCACTTGTAGGCTGAACTTGTCTTGACGATGATCCAATCCCGACCGCACTACATGCGACATCAATGGTCATAAATCAGTACACTTATATTTTTGAACTACATCCGTCACTACACTCCTTTCAAGAGTTCGTATGTTCATACACAAGTGTTCCACATTTTACCCCTTCATATCCTAAAATTGTTAATTTCGGCATGCAAAAATCCTTCCACAATTTCAGCCGAAACACTCATGTAATTCTCAGCAAAATACGCATCAATTTCCAGCACACGACAAGTATGAATTTCCAGTTCAACACACACAATTTGGCAACAAACGCACACCACACATGTTGTAACAACCCCACCGAAACAATTCAATATGCCTTTTCATTTGTTATTCTTTTATAACTTTTGACATTAAAAATATCATTCTAAACACCCATTTTCAAACATAACTTGTTTCTTTTCCTTTAATGCATCTCACTGTGTCGTTTTGCGACCTCCCACCTCTTTTCCCCTTTTTCTCAAGACTATCAGCAGAGGTCGAATTTCGACCTCTGCCCAGATTTTTCCCCATAACTGGAGTTGTAGAACTCCGTTTTATACAAAATTTATCTTTTTAGAAAGCTAACATATAGGTCTACTACTCTTATGAAGGGAATAGAACCCAGTTCTGTCCCTAAAAGTTACGAAATGCATCTCAAATGTGACAGACCTGCTGTTCTGCAGAATCTGCCCTGCACAGTCACGTTAGGTGACCCTTAACTAGAGTTATAAAATTCCAATTTAAGTGAAACAAGTTTCCTTGGATAGTAGACATACAGAACTACAACTCCTATGAAGGAACCCGACCCTAATTCCTTTGTTTTACCACCCAAATTATCTCTCAAAGTCACGACATGAATCTGTCAAGTTGTTAATTTCTGCAACACATGCATTTGGCCGAAAATTGGCTTTGGGAAAACAAGACTTCCCTCAATCTTTTCATGCTCAACCATTAATTACACAACATTCACATCCTATTTCATGCCACATACATCAATTGCACACAATTCCACATTTCCCCCAATTTTTATTTTTTTTTCCTTTTCAAGAACCCTAATCCCAAAATTCTTAAAGAAAACTCATGCACTTTTACCATAAAGTAGAGAATCTTTTAGATGCATGTAAGAAACACCTTACCAAGAGATATTCAAGATCCTAATAGCTTGTGAAATCCCAATATCCTCCTCTCTTCTTCTTCTTCCTACTGTTGGCAGCCCAAACACTCCTTTTCCTCCACTTTCTCCTTCCAATAATACTCCAAATCTTTGGGTTTTTGATGTTTGAATGTTTTGGTAGCCCTTAAACTCACTTTCACCTTGAAATTTTTCTTTAATTTGGTTTAAGAAGATATCAAAATCTCCCTTTCGTTCTCCCCCTCATTCTTTGCTGGAAATGAGGGAAAGGAGGGGTATTTATACTCCTCAATTTCTCTTATTGCACTTAGGCCCCCTATCTCCTTTAAATGCTCCTTTTTACCCCACATGTTCTCTTCTTATATTTTAAATCATAATCTTTACCTTTATTTCAATTTCACCCTCCCCTCAACTTATTTTATTTCTCTTTTAATTTATTTCATTAATTTAACACTTACATTTATTTCCCGGGGTTTTACAATCATTTTGTCCGAGATAGAGTTGCGAAGAAAGAGATTCAGATCCAGTTTATTTCCTCTAAGGATCAACTTGTCGATGTCTTCACTAAGCCACTTCCTGCTCCTTCATTTACGGCTTTCAGATTCAAGCTTCGGGTTGATCCTCCACCCTCAGCTTGAGGGGGCATATTATAGCATGTAATTAAATAGGAAATATTGTAATCTCATTCTTATGTGGTAATCTCCACCATTACTATTGTATGTTGCCCTACACATATATATAGAAAGGGTTGGCTAACTATTATGTTAAGCCTCCTAATTATTCTCAACTGTTGGTAAGGGAGCAACTGGTTTGTCTTCAGAAACAATTTCCCAAAGATCATAAGCTTTAAGAAAAGCTTGCATCTTCACTGACCAAATGTGGTAGTTTTCGCCAGTGAAGATTATGGGAGAGTTTAAAAGTAGGTTGTTGGATGTCACTTTATCTGAGATTTGAGAAAAAAATGTTTTAGTCCTGTAAGATCTAAGAAAGTTCTGATACCACTGTTGTGTTTTTGCAGGTGAAAGGTTGCAGAAACAAGAACAATAGTGATTGGAGATGCAGAATAGAGACTACACACCAGGTGTTCGATAAAATATCTCAGTACTTATTTTATTGAATGCATGCCTTAAATATATGAAAAACTTAACAACCTATCCTATTAATCTGCCACTAAACATAGTGGACAGTATGCTGCCACTAACTAAGCAACAACCTTCAGAAAAAATAGCAACTGACTTTGACGAAATCAAAACAGAAATGAAAACAGACAACATTACAATTGATTGAAGAACAGAAATAAAACTGATAGTCTAGAGTAAAAAATGTCAATTGTCTGAGTTCGGTCTGAGCTATCAACAACATTGTTGACAGACATTGTTGAAACAGGGGAGTTAGTTAAATCTGGACGAGAGAGCACAATTTACTGCCCAGCAGTTAATGGGGTCAATCCTCCAGCCATATTAGCCTTACTCTTTCCTTCCATATTTAATTTTCATTTCCTCCACTTTCCCTTCTTCAGAAACACGGTAATTCGTCTGCTGTGTTGCTTGGACCTTAGCGATGAAGTGATAGCCATGCCTTGCTGCCTCTGGGAGTCTTGGGAGAAGAGCACGATTCTGTGCAAGTGATGAAACATCAAGATCTGTGGTTCCGTTGATGGAAGCAAATGACATTGCAAAAGTCTGAGATGCCAAAGGCCTTAGAAGTATGTGTTTGTGGTTGCTGCGATTTCTTTTCACCAGTATTCCCACTTGCGTTATGGGAACTACCCATTGGTGTGGCATTAAATTCTGACCATAAATACTCATGTTTGCCTGGGAAACTCGACTGTCAACAATTGATGAACTGTCTTCACCACCTAATTCACTCTCAAGTTGACGGGCATGGTGAGTAACATTCTGATTTTGCATCAGCTGCCGCTGCTTGTTTGACAGGGATTGATTCTGCTGCTGAATCTGCAAATGATTGGATTTTGATGACCGATGCTAGTTCCACCTAATTCACTCCCATGTTGTTTACGCTGCTGATTCTGCAAATGCTTCTGGGATGACGAGGAACCAATAGAAATACTTGTATTTTGATGACCCTTTTGGCTTTGTTATGTTAAATACTTGGATTTTGATGACCCTGTTGGCTTTGTTATGTTTGTGTGAATGATTTTTGTTGCCGTTGAAGCTGTTAAGGACACAGCATTCGAGAAGAATAAAATGATCCATTAAATAAAAGCATAGCCTGAGGATAAGTTCCTTTATAAGCTGTTGTGGCCCCAACATGTGCAGGGATTGGAATCGGGTACGCACCATTCTGCAAAATTGCCAAGAGTTTCTGTTAGATTTTAATGAGATTAGTTTTGGATAAGAAGATTTAGTTATAGGTTTTTCAATTTATTAGTTGTAGTCTTTCAATTTAGCTGAAACTACTATTCATAACAGGTTTTATCTTCAAGCTTGTGTTTATCCTATAATCTCTCAAGTTTGTTGAGAGTTTTATGTTTTTAATTCGTTAGCATTGTAAGCCTATATATAGGCAATTTGAATTCAATAAAGATTATGTTATTTGATCCCAGTTTCAGTTTTAGTGTTCTTTAGGAATTCTATCGATTTTTGTTCTTTAAATTAAACAATAATTGTCAGATCATAAAAACTTAACAGTGGTATCAGAGCATTTTTTTCCTACGGGACTGAGGGGTATTTTCGAGTGAAACATAGAGAGGGCGAGTGCTAAATACAGAGTGAATTGTGTTCAAACACAAAGTGAGATTATTTCAGTTTGCTAAAGCATGTCTACCTCTAGCAACAATGCTGCTGCAATTTTTCTGGGGAACACTACCATATCTGGGATGTCAAGATGAAGTTCTATCTAAGGTCTCGAGGGCTATGGAATGTAGTAATGTCTAATGTTGATCCACCAGCCCTGTCAGCAAATCCTACCCTTGCTCAAATGAGAGCATACGAAGAAGAGAAACTGAAGAAGGACAAAGCCATCACATGCCTACACTCTGGATTTGCAGATCACATCTTCATCAAGATTATGGATCTGGAAACACCAAAACTTGTATGGGACAAGCTTCAAGCCGAATTTGAAGGTAGTAGCAGAGTCAAGGCTGTTAAGCTACTTGCATTTAAGAGAGAATTCGAATTGATGAAGATGAAAGAAAATGAATCTATCAAGATTTATTCTAGGAGATTAATGAACATTGTAAACCAAATGAGACTCCTTAGGGAGACATTTGAGGATCATAAGGTGGTAGAAAAACTTATGATGTCAATCCCACATAAATATGAGGCTAAGATTTCTGCTATAGTGAGTCTTGCGATTTGCAAAACCTTACTATTGCAGAGTTAAGTAGCAAATTGCATATACAGGAGCAAAGGATGCAAATGAGGGATGATAAATCTGTTGAAGGTGCATTTCAAGCAAGCAGTAAAGGAAAAAGAACTGCTATTCAGCCTAAGAATAACTTCAACAGTAGGAAATCGAGTATATTTCCTAAGAACAAGGATGTTATGCTTCCAATAAGACAGACTTTCTCACCTTGTTCTTGCAAAAGAACAAATCATGCTGAGAAAGATTGTTGGTTTAAGGGGAAAACTATTCTCCATTGTAGTTTCTGTAATAACCATGGCCATAGTGAGAAGTTTTGCAGAATAAAAAGGAGGCAACCTCAGCAAGAACTACTACAACATGCACATGTTACTGAGGAAGGCAAGGATGGTGAGGAGCATTTATTAATGGCTTTACAAGCTGGCAACACTTCCAAGAAAAATATATGGCTAATTGACAATGGCTGTACCAGCCATATGGCAAAGTATTTGTCGATTTTTTCTTCAATCGATCAATCAATTAAGCCAAGATCAAGTTGGGGAATAGAGATATTGTGCAGGCCAGGGGTAATGGAACGGTTACAGTTAGCACAATAAAGGTACAAAAGTCATTAGAAATGTCCTTTACATTCCAGAACTAGATCAAAATCTCTTAAGTGTTGCACAAATGCTTAGAAATGGATATGAAGTAGCATTTAAGGAGAATTTTTGCTTTATTACTGATACTTATGATTCAGCAATAGCAAAAATTAAAATGGATGGTAATAGTTTCTATATGGAGTTGAATGCTGTTGAAGGACATGTTTTGAATGCTAGGACTGATGATAGTGTCGTTTGGCATAAGAGGTTTGGACACTACAATTTTAAATCATTGAAGATGTTGCATGATAATGGTATGATAAAAGGTCTGCCTGAAATTCTTGAATATGAACAGTTTTGTGAAGGCTGTGAATTGGGAAAGCACCATAAAATATCTTTCCCTCATAATGTATCTAACAGAGCAACAAAAAGGCTGGAATTGGTCCATTCTGACCTTTGTGGACCAATGAAGACAGCTTCATTGAATAACAATGCATATTTTATGTTATTTATCGATGACTACAATAGAATGACTTGGGTTCAATTTCTAAAAACCAAGTCACAAGCACTCTCAATGTTCAAGAATTTCAAATGCATGGTTGAAACTCAGAATGGACAGAGAATCAAGGTTCTGTGAACTGACAATGGTGGAGAATACACTTCAAAGGAGTTTCAAGTTTTCTGTCAAGCTGCTGGGATTGTGTACTAGTTGACAGTGCCCTACTCTCCACAATAGAATGGAGTTTCTGAGAGGAAGAACAAGACAATTATGAAGATGTCCAGTTGTATGATGTTTGGAAAAGGTTGCCGAAGTTTCTATGGGCTGAAGAAGTAAACACTTCAGTTTACTTGCTTAACAGACTGCCAACCAAGTCTGTTATTGGAAAAACATCACTAGAAGCTTGGTCTGGTGTAAGATCCACGACCAAACACCTCAAAGTGTTTGGATCCTTGTAATATTTTCATGTACCTACTGTCAAACGAGGGAAGCTTGATGAAACAACAGAAAAAGGGATTTTTGTGGGGGTATGCAACCGAATCCAAGGGTTATAGAATCTACAATCTGAATGGACCTAAAATTCAGATCAGTAGAGATGTGTATTTTGATGATTTTTCATGCTGGAATTGGGACTTGAAGGAGGTGGATCAAAAAATCACAGCTCCTCTTAAACCAGCAGTAGGAAAAACAGGAGAGGATGAACTTCAAAATGACATTGAGGCAACCACAGATTCAGATGTTCATAAAGTGAAATCCTTGGATGATGTGTATGAAAGATGCAATCTAGTTCATGCTGAACTAACTAGCTATACTAATGCAGCACGATTTCCAGCTTGGATAGAGGCTATGAAGACTGAAATTGATGCCATTGAAAGAAATGGGACTTGGAGATTGACAGATCTTCCACAGAACAAGAAGGAGATTGGTGTAAAGTGGGTCTTCAAGACAAAGTTCAATCCTGATGGCTTGATTTTAAACACAAGCCCAGACTGGTTGTAAAGGGTTTTGCTTAGATTGCAGGAGTGGATTATGGTGACACATTTGCACCAGTGGCTAGGCATGATACTATTAGACTACTACTAGCATTAGTAGGACAGAAAGGATGGAAGGTTTTTCATCTTGATGTCAAGTCTGCCTTTCTAAATTGGATTCTTGATGAGGACATTTATGTTAAGCAACCAGAAGGTTTTGAAGTATGTGGCCATGAACATAAAGTGTATAAGTTGTACAAGGCCCTCTATGGCTTGAAACAAGCACCTAGAGCCTGGTACAACAGTATTGATGCTCATCTAATTAAGTTGGGATTCAATAGAAGTCAGAATGAAGCTACCTTGTACTTGAAACAAGGTAATGGTGATGTGCAACTAGTAGTGTCACTCTATGTTGATGATATGCTTGTGACAAGAAGCAATGCAGGGCTGATGGCAGAGTTCAAGAGGGAAATGCAAGAGATGTTTGAAATGTATGATCTGGGCATCATGAACTACTTTCTAGGAATGGAAATTCAACAATGCAATAGAGGTATCTTTGTTTCTCAAAGAAAATATGCATTTGATGTACTCAAGAAGTTCAAGCTTGAGTCATGCAAGGCAATAACAGCTCCATTGGCACTAAATGAAAAGGTTTCTAAGGATGATGGTGAAAAACTTGAGGAACCTGCTGTGTTTAGAAGCTTAGTAGGTAGCTTATTGTACCTAACAGCAACAAGTCTTGACTTGATGTTTTTAGCTGGCTTGCTGTCACGATTCATGAGCTCCCCTACCAATGTTCACTTGGAAATTGCCAAGAGGGTGCTGAAATACATCAGAGGAACAACTGACCTTGGTATCTGGTACATGAAAGCAGGAGGAGTTAGATTGAATGGGTATGCAGATAGTGACTGGACAGGAAGTGTAGATGATATGAAGAGTACCTCAGGATATGTTTTTACAATAGGTACAAGAGCAATTTGCTAGAATGCAAAGAAATAAGAAGTGGTGGCCCAATCAACAACTGAAGCAGAATATATCTTCTTAGCAGCAGCTGCAGCAAATCAAGCAGTTTGGTTAAAAAAATTACTGGAGGATCTCGACCAAGAACATAACTCACCTATTGATCTCTTCTATGACAACAAATAAGCCATTGCAATTGCTCAAAATAAAGTTCAACATGGGAGGACCAAGCATATAAATGTGAAATTTCATGCCATAAAGGAAGCTGAGAAGAATTTTCTTATTAAAGTTCATTATTGCTCTACTGAAGTGCAACTTGCAGATTTAATGACAAAGGCTCTCCCTCCAGCAAGATTGGAGTTCCTGAAGATGAAGTTGGGGTTGTCCAAAGCAAATCTCAAGGAGGAGTGTTAGATTTTAATGAGATTAGCTTTGGATAAGAAGCTTTAGTTGTAGGTTTTTTAGTTTATTAGTTGTAGTCTTTCAATTTAGCTAAAACTACTATTCAGAACAGGTTTTATCTTCAAACTTGTGTTTATCCTATAATCTCTCAAGTTTGTTGAGAATTTTATGTTTTTAATTCGTTAGCATTGTAAGCCTATATATAGGCAATTTGAATTCAATAAAGATTATGTGATTTGATCCCAGTTTTAGTTTTAGTGTTCTTCAGGAATTCTGTCAATTTTTGTTCTTTAATTTAAACAATAATTGTTTAGAACAATTACTGTTCAGATCATAAAAACTCAACAGTTTCATTGCCAAGGAAGATGGGGGTGATCGAAGCTCATTGCTGTAGCACCAGCTATTGCTGATTTCGTGGCACTAATTGAAGCAGAACTTGAGGAAGCTACATTGCCAGCAACAGGAGAAAGCTTCACACTGCCTGGTCAGACAGAAGCTACTGCTGCACTAGCTTGTTGTTGATTCACTGAGAAGATGAGAGATATAGAAGAAAGTATATTCTAGAGTATTATATGTTTATTCTAGAAGTATGACAGATGTCATTTTATCATGTATAAATAGCAATAGGCACTCACGGGTAATGTAAGTAAAAACAGATTTATTTTACTGTTACGTAATACTATACACATTTTCCCTTTTCTCTCCTCTCTCTCTCTTCTCTTCTGTTCTCTGAACAACCTTCTCTTCCTTTCTAAATTTCTTCAATCATCTTCAACCTTGCTCGATCCTTACATGGTATCAGAGCTTCAAGCTCACGCAGATTAAGTAAGTGATCCAATATTGTGCTTCCGCAATCTTCATCTCAAATTTCTTCAAAATTTCTTCAAAAATTTTCTTCGTCAAAGAATCCCAAAGTTTATCCATAGTGTTCAATCTGCAAGTAATATTCATCAATCAAGATATTGCTCCTCACTATTATTATTTTTTTTTTTTCTTTCAAAGAGTGATTGACAGTACCTACACTCTATTTTCCCTCTTTCCCTCTCTGTTCACGAATTGCAATGGTGACAGCTGCTCAACTACAAATTCTTCAATCCCCAATCACAAAACTTATCTCCACCATTTCAGCCTCTGTCAATGTCAAATTAGATGATTCTAATTACTTGAATTGGCATTTTCAAATGCAATTACTACTGGAGAGCAATGGCATTTTTGGATTTGTTGATGGTTCTCACACATGCCCTCCGTCTGCCATTACTGGTGAAAGTGGTACACACATTTCTAACTCTTCTTCCTCCTCTGCTGTGATTTGTGATGATGTAACAGTTTGGAAAATGCATGATAGAGCAGTAATGCAATTGATTACAGCAACCTTGTCTACGGTGGCTCTGTCTTGTGCGATTGGTAGTCACAGTTCTAGGGATTTATGGATGCGTCTTAAAGAACAATTTTCTACTGTGTCAAAGACTAGCATCTTTCAGATGAAATCTGATCTGCAAAATATTAGAAAGGGGACTGCTAATGTAACACAATATCTTCTTAAAATCAAAGAGGCTAGGGATTATTTGTCTGCTGCTGGTGTTCATTTTGCAGATGAAGATATTGTAATTTTAGCTTTAAATGGACTGCCATCTGAGTACAATACCTTTCGGTGTGTAGTTAGGGGGCGTGAGAGTGTTATTTCATTGAATGAGTTTCGATCCCAGCTGCTAGCTGAGGAACGTATTGTGGATAATATCATTCCTGACAGTTCATCATATATTGCTGCTATGAACACTATGTCCAAATCTCCTGTTTCTGCTACCCAGTTTTATAGGTCTCCTCGGACTCACCAAGTTTTTCCTTCATATGACAATGGGGGTCCCAGACAATTCAATAAGAATCGAGGCAGGGGTAAATTTGCTCATGGACAAAGACATTTTCAGTCCAGACCTTCAGTTCCTAATACATCTCACACATCAGTAGCTATCCCAGGTGTGCTTGGTTCATACAATCGTCCCTCTATGTCCCGTGGTCCTGTCTGCCAGCTGTGTAATCAAGAAGGTCACACTGCCCCCTTGTGTGGTTTTCGAGGGTATGAACGATTACAGTGCACTATTTGTGGAAAGCCTAACCACACACCCTGGTTTTGTTATTACAATGAGCATGGTCCTAACTTTGTTGGTGCTACCAGTGATACTCCAGCTCATTCTTCTCCCACACAGAATCATGCCATGCATGCTATGCACAATGTTTGTGTGTCTCCTCAGCAGTCCCCAGCTCCGTCTCAAGTGTGGATTACTGATTCGGGGGCAACTAATCACATGACAGCGGATCTCTCCAACTTGTCCTTAAGTTCTACCTATCCTACGAATGACACAGTTCAGACCGCAAATGGTGAAGGTTTGTCAGTGTCTCACATTGGTACTATGAGCATCCCTACTCCCACAAAAACACTTACAATGAATTCAGTTTTATGTGTTCCAAAATTAAATCAGAATTTACTATCGGTTCATCGTATTTGTTTGGATAACAACTGTTATTTAATATTTGATGCTTTTTGCTTTTGGATTCAGGACAAAGTCTCAGGGAGGATATTGTACAAAGGGGAATGCCGTAATGGACTCTATCCTATGTCTTTTGTCTCTCCATCAACTCAACACTCCTTCGGTCTTCAATCTCGGGCCTTCCTTGGTCAGTTCATATTATCCTCTACTTGGCATCATAGGTTAGGGCATCCTGCCAATAAAATTTTCAATTTGATGTTGCAAAAAGCTAGTATTCAATGTCCTTTAGATTCTATCACTGATGTATGTGTTAGTGTCTTCAGGGCAAATTCACTAAGCTCCCCTTTCACTCTAGTGATCATTTGTCTGTAACACCTTTTCAGATAATACATAGTGATCTTTGGGGTCCTTCCCCCAGCGTTTCTATAGACGGTTATAAGTATTATGTCATTTTTGTTGACAATTTCTCTCGCTATTGCTGGTTATATCCTCTTGTCAATAAAAGTGACTTGTGTTATATTTTTGTTACATTTTATCATCATATTCAAACTCAATTTTCACATTCCATTCAAATTTTGCAAAGTGATGGGGGGGGGAGTATGTTAACAAACCTCTAAAACAGTTTCTTGATTCAAAAGGGATTTCACACCATAAATCCTGTCCATATACACTTGAACAAAATGGGTTGGCCGAACGTAAACACATACATCTTATTGAAACCACCATTACTCTACTTCAACATGCTAGTATGCCTTCATCACTTTGGACATATGCTGTGCATACTGCCTCTTTCTTAATCAACAGACTGTCATTTGCAATATTGCATTACAAATCTCTTTTTGAACTGCTGTTTGGGAAAATCCCTTCTGTTTCACACTTACGTATATTTGGTTGCGCATGTTTTCCATTGTTGCGACCCTATCTACAAAATAAACTGGAGCCTAAAACTAGTATGTGTGTGTTCCTTGGGTATGCCTCTCAATCTAAAGGATACCTTTGTTACAACATTTCTAGCAAACGTCTATATGTATCTCGGCATGCCTTCAACATTGCTGCGATTTCTTTTCACCAGTATTCCCACTTGTGTTATGGGAACTACCCATTGGTGTGGCATTAAATTTTGACCATAAATACTCATGTTTGTCCGGGAAACTCGATTGTCAACAATTGATGAACTGTCTTCACCACCTAATTCACTCTCAAGTTGACGGGCATGGTGAGTAACATTCTGATTTTGCATCAGCTGCCACTGCTGGTTTGGCAGGGATTGATTCTGTTGATTCTACAAATGCTTCTGGGATGACGAGGAGCCACTAGAAATACTTGTATTTTGATGACCCTGTTGGCTTTGTTATGTTAAATACTTGGATTTTGATGACCCTATTGGCTTTGTTATGTTTGTGTGAATGATTTTTTCTATCGTTGAAGCTTTTAAGGAGACAACATTCGAGAAGAATAAAATGATCCATTAAATAAAATCATAACCTAAGGATGGGTTCCTTTATAAGCTATCGTGGCCTCAACACGAGTTCGAAAATAATATAAATTATATTCTAGAATCTCATCTAACTGCTTAAGTTTTTAGGTGAGATGGTTCCTTAATATGGTATTAGAGCTTTGTTGACCCAGCATCACGAGTTCAAATCTCATCACTCCTACTCTATTTGATAAAAATCAAGCACAAGATAATGTGGGTCTGTGCAAGTTTCAAGCCCAAAGAGCTTTCACTTGAGGGGGTATGTTAAAGAATAATATAAATTATATTTTAGGGCTTCACCTAACAGCTTAAGATTTTAAGTGATATAGTTCCTTAACACCTTATAGCTTTGCTATCTTCATCTTGAGCATATCAAGACGAGATCCCCAAGGGGTGTAGCTTGGTGGCAAAGGGCTTAAGATATGCACAACAGGTCTTGAGTTCGAGTCAGGGCGTGCATCTCTTGTAAGAACCTGTGACAGAAAAGGTTTTACTCGCTTACTTGAGCTCACAAAATGCGCTTTCCGGGGGGTAGGGTTTTCTCGAATCCAAAATAAAATATCAAGACGAGACTCTGTGGCTGATCAATATGAGACTATGTGACTTGAATCTCATAAATTTCAATCAAATTTGGTATTTAAATTTTCAATTTTAACAATTATATTTTATTTCCATGATGAATTATATCTATATTAATTTATTATGAAAAATTTATATGATTAAATCGCATTTTAGTAAGAAAAAAATAATACTTAAAATATAGAACTCTCTCAATCATATTTTCGAGACTTATTTTAAGTGTAAGTTAACTTGTCTCGGGGAAAATCTATAGAAACAAAAATTTCCTACCAATTAAATTGTGCCATGCGTTATCTTTATTTTAATTTTACAAAAAATAAAATGAAAATAAATGACATGAAAAATTAATGGACCTTCACATATTTCTCGGTCAATAATTATAAGATATCATAAATAAGTCCATGTGATATTGAAAAAAAGATCTAAAAGCCCGACAAACCTCTATAAATAAAGCATCTTACCCTAAATAAAAAAAAGTTAAAGAAAAAAGAATTTTTCAAGATAATTTTTTTCCAAAACCAGCGCTTCAAGTAAGGAAGCTTTATCAAAAGTTCTCAGGTCTTCTAATTTATTGCCCTATAAGGGCAAGTCCAACGGGACTAGCCATCAGAGGAGGCAAAGCCATTTTTTAAAAAAAATGGCTCTTTTTGTTAAATTTGTCACTCCAACGGGGAGAGCCAAATGAAGAGGCAAAATGCCTCTTCCATTTTCGGGAGCCATCCGCACAGGTTTTGGCCGGGGAACCAAAACCCAAAATGTGACCGTTGGGGAATTTGTGATCGTTGGTATTTAACCAATAAAAACTGCTCTGAATGCCAAGCAAAATCAACGCAACCAAGCAAAATCAACACAGCAAACCAACATACCCACAGCAAAGCAATGAATTGAAAAATTGAAAAAAAATTAATGTACAGCAAACGCAAACAAGGAAAATAAAAAAAATACCACAAATCCAACGAGCTGCATCTTCACTTCGTGTCCAATCTTCTGCCCACTGCATCGCATCGGTTTGTTTTCTAACTTAATCTATTTGTTTTTGTTCAAGTAGGTTTTATTTGAGAGGGAGCCGAGGGAGAGGGGGGGAAATAGTAGAGTGAGAGGGAGAGGGACAGAGGCCAGATGGCCATGGGAGAGGGACATGGCTGAGAGGGAGAGGACGAGGGACGATGGCCGAGAGGGAGAGGGACGATGGCCTAGAGGGAGAGGGACGATGGCCGAGAGGAACGAGGGATGAGGGGGAGAGGGACGAGGGGGAGAGGGATGATGGCCTGTGTGTTCGGCGCCTGGAAATGAAATGCCGAGAGGGAGAGGGACGAGGGACAGGGATGGTGTGCGGCGCCTGAAATGAAATGGGTAGAAATAGGTAGGGTTCCGTGTGGGGGGGGGTAGATTAGGGAAAAGATGGGTAATTAATAATAATATGTAGTAAAAAAATAATATTTTAGATTAATTATGCAATTAATAAATTATGAATTTTATAATCAATGAGATTAATTACATGTTTTAAATGTTTTGTTAGATTTAAATATTGTGTAAATTTTGTATTTAGAATTGTTGTGGAGGTAATTAATAATAATATTTAAGAAAATAAAAGGAGGTCATTAATAATAATATGTAGTAAAAAAATAATTATGCAAAATTGATAAATTACGAATTTGTGAATCAATTAGCTTAATTACATGTTTTAAATTTACTGTTAGATATTTAAACTGTGTAAATTTTGTGTTTAGAAATGGTGTGCATTTATGCGTAAATAGATATTTTTATTAGTTTTATGAAATTTTAGTTACATCGACAACAGCAATAAGACAATGTATTTTTTTATGCAGATGAACTCAAATGTGCGAAATTCATTCTCTAACTCTCCGATAAGTGCGTCTGAACAGTATGATTCTCAACAAAGTGATTTTAATGTTCATATTACTAGAAAATCACAAAGAAGTAAAAACTTCTCACCGGAAGAAGATTGTTTACTTGTATCTGCGTGGTTAAATACTAGCAAAGATCCAATCACAGGAGTTGATCAACAAACAAGACAATTTTAGGCTCGAGTACATGCGTGCTTTGTAGAGAATGGAGGAAACTTGAATAATTGTTCCCAAATAAGCATCGCAAATAGATGGCAAGAAATAAATAGAGAAGTTGCAAAATTTGTTGGGTTTGTTACCCAAATTGAAAACCGTCAACAAAGTGGAACGACTGAAGAATCAAGGGTAATGTTTTATTGTCAACATTTACATATTAAATAAGTTGTTTAACATATTTATTATGTAACATAGTTTCATTTATTGAATTTGTTTTTTCAGCTTAATGATGCTCGACAAATGTATGCTTCAGTCGTTGGCAAACGATTTCATCTGGAACATTGTTGGGTTATCTTGAAAAAAGAACCCAAATGGCAATTTGAACGTGCAAGTCTTCATCAGAAGTCAAACAAGAAACAAAAAAATCATGGAAACGCAAGTCCAGCTACTTCAACTCCGTCAACCGCTGATTCTGTTTCTTTAGGAGAAGACAGTGATACATTTGTTTACCAAAATAGACCAATTGGTCAGAAAGCTGCAAAGGAACGACTTAGACGCAGACAAGGAAAAGAGAAAGTTGGGGAGACAAGTGTATCAACTAGGTTACAACAATTGAATGAAACCTTTGTTGACATTGAGGAAAACAAAAACAAAGACAGAAAAATCATGTTGGAGCAAAATGCTGTATTGATTAAACAAAAGCAAGAGAAACAAGAAATGGAGATTATGAAGATGGATACTTCTACAATGAATCCAATGGCTGAAGCATATTTTGAAGAAAAAATGATGGAAATTCTGGCAAAAAGGAGGTCCAGTTAATTATGTAGTTAATTTCATTAATTATGTGTAATGGAATGTCTTTTAATGTCTTTTAATTAATTATGTAAGAACTTATTGATTATTTGTTAATGTGTTAACTTTTATTTGTACTTTTTCTAACACTCAAAGATAATAAGTAACATTAATTAATTTGAAATACAAAAAAAATACAATTACTTAAAAAACATACAATAACTTAAAAACATACAATAACTTAAAAACATACAATAAGTAGCTTAGATGTAATGATTATCTACTCATTACCGTATTGTTTCCATAAATGTTCAATCAAATCAGCTTGCAATTGGGAGTGCGTAGATCTGTCCCTGATTCGATTATGAGATTGAAGAAAATGATGTAGTTCTGGTGTTTCTTCATGTGACACTGATATAGAAGAGCTAGTTCCACTTTCATGATCAAATACAACATTGGCTGCGCCTTCATCCTCAATAATCATATTATGCATTATTATGCAAGCTTTCATAATATTAGCAAGAGTTTCTTCATCCCAGTATCGCGCCGGTCCACGAACTATTGCGAAACGAGACTGTAACACCCCAAATGCCCTCTCCACGTCCTTCCTTGCAGACTCTTGTTTTCTTGCGAAA
The DNA here is from genome assembly GCA_025169955.1 of Salix arbutifolia. NCBI lineage: Eukaryota > Viridiplantae > Streptophyta > Magnoliopsida > Malpighiales > Salicaceae > Salix > Salix arbutifolia. The sequence continues at coordinate 15,574,423 of CM045904.1, read as the reverse complement.
TATTTTTTTTTCTCCTAATGGCATTGGGATTGTCTTAACAAAGGTTGACCAATTCGGATAAATCCCATCTGCTAAATAGTATCCCATTGTATATTCATGACCATTGATTGCATAATTGACGGGTGGGGCACGATCTTCAGCAAGCGCAGCAAAGATAGGTGACCGCTCAAGAACATTAATATCATTCAGAGATCCAGGCATTCCAAAAAAGGCATGTCATATCCAAAGATCTTGTGAAGCCACCGCCTCTAGAACTATGGTAGGTTCCTGACAATGGCCAGTAAACATCCCATGCCATGCAATTGGACATTTCTCCCATTTCCAATGCATGCAATCAATGCTCCCTAACATCCCTGGAAATCCACGCTGCTCGCCTATTGATAATAGTCGAGTAATATCGGACTCGTTTGGAGCTCTTAGATACCAATCCCCAAACACTTCAACAATTGATTTCACGAAAGCTCTAAGACTTTCTATTGCAGTGCTTTTCCCAATCCGAATATATTCATCAGTTAGATCTGCAGGAATACCATATGCAAGTATCCTATGAGCGGCAGTTACCTTTTGAAGACAAGATAAACCAAGAACGCCAATTGCATCTCTCTTTTGATTGAAAAATGGATTGTGAGCTTCCACTGCATTTGCGATCCGAATAAAAAGACGACGACTCATCCTAAATCTCCTTCGAAACTGACTTTCTATGAATTTAGGATTTTCAGCAAAATAATCATTATAAAGCCTCAACGCACCTTCCTTTCTACCACGATTGACGATGTTGTGTCCAGTAACAGATCCACGAGCCCCTCTTCTTCGCCCTTCATTTATCGATTCTTCTCCAGCAGCCACTGTAGCAGCAACTTGGCAAATATACATGGAAGTGTCATCATCAAAACCAAACATATCATAAATATCAAAATTATTGATGATGAACTTTAAATAAAATAAAGATTGCAAATCAGAAAACAGTGAAGAAATCTATGATGAAGAAAACAGTGAAGAAATCTATGATGAAGAAAACTATGGTGAAGAAAATGTTAAGGTTTATGTGGATATTTATAGATGAATTTGTTTTCCTCCAAAGTTCAAATTTTAAATTTTCAAATGTTGGCGCCATTTTTTTCAAAATTTGAAATCCAAAATATTTAAAATTTTGGCGGAAATTATTTCAATTTTATAAAATTTCGAATTTCAAATATTGGCGGTTTTTTTTTTACAAAATGAAAATTTGGCGGGTTTTTTCAACATTTTAAAATTTCAAATTTCAAATATTCTGGATCTTTTAATTATAATTAAATTCATTTTTTAAAAAAAAAAATATTTTATTGTTAGCGGGTTTCTCAAAAATAATTATTTAATTATATAACTTACTCATATTAATTGTATAATGAATTGTATAATTACACTATATACAAAATAATTGAATTTTATTTAAAATAAATTTTAAAAAATGGCTCTTAAAAATGGCTCTTACCATTGGAGACCACATTACCTCAAGAGCCATTTATACACTATTCAAAGAGCCATTTCTATCATTTGCCTCTTAAAAATGCCTCCTACCATTGGACTTGCTCTAAGAGTTTCTCAGCAATATTTTGAAAACAAATTAAAGTATCAAATTATCAGACCACAATTTGTGTCCAAATTCATGTCTTGCAAAAATCAACAAATAAAATAATTCCATGTGGTATTGACAAACCTTTATAAATAAAAAAAAGTTAAAGAAAAAAGGAATTTATATTTGAAGTAAGGAAGTTTTATCAAAAGTTCTCAGGTTTTCTAATTTATACTTGAAGTCTACCAAGAATAAAATTTTATTGAATTGAACCCAAGTTCCCTATAAGAGTTTCTCAGCAATATTTTAGAAAAAAAATTAAAGTATTTTTCAAAGCATCAAATTATCAAACCATGTTTCGTGTCGAAATTCATGTCTTGCAAAACATAAATCTTGACTTGATTTAACAAATAAATCAAGTCACTAAATATCAAATCTAAGAATATTTTAAATAGAGATTATACTCAATTATATATTTAACAAAAAGATCTTGTTTAATTTTAAATACTCAAAATTCTATTTATAGAAATACAATAAGATTCTTATAACTTGGACTCTTTAAAACCAAGACCATTGTAAGAAAGATACCCAAAACATTTTATTTTATTATAGTGAAATACAAGCCAGATAACCACAATATGTCATCCATCACATTGCAAGTCTTTGTTTGGTTGTGAAGACTTGATAAAGGGTAGGGCCCATTTCAAAAGACTTGACGAAGGGTAAATTGTGAAGTCTTTGGATACACAAAGCAACATGAATTATTGCCCTGGTCCCAATTGTTTCTGTTGAATAAATGACTTGCAACGTTTCAAAACACTAATAATTATGTGGTTCTTGTTCAATATTCCACCTTTTTTTCCATTTCAATATTTTTTTTCAATAACTACATTAATATGGACTTGTTGGTGCACCATATGTACCATTGCCTCGATCCTTGTAAGGGCAAAGACTTCTGGAATGCTGCTTTCGGGTTTTGAAAAGTCTTCTTGTTTAAATGTTTAATGAAATTTCTTATTGCTAATAGAAGACATGAAATCTCCGGCTTGCCCTTGCAATGGCTAACAGCCCTTGTATAAATATGTTTTTTAATCCATTGTTACAAGTATGTGGGTTCAAAGATCCTGGGAATGGCTTCTGTTATTTTTACTTTGATGTTCCTAGCAACGATGGTGCTGTTACAGCTTATGGCAGTTACTCAAACTAATGGAAGCGAGCCTGTGGGTGCATCTATCACTGCAAATGATGATGCTCCTTCATGGCTTTCTTCCTCTGGAGAATTTGCTTTTGGATTTCAGCCATTGGAATACAAGGATCATTTCCTGCTGTCTATTTGGTATGACAAGATTCCTGAGAAGACTATAATTTGGTATGCAAATGGAGATAATCCAGCACCAAGGGAGTCTAAGGTCGACCTAACGGCTGATAGTGGGTTGGTGCTAACTGATCCTCAAGGCAATCCAATATGGTCATCTGGTATCAGTCTAGGTACAGTTTCGTCAGGTGTTATGAATGACACTGGCAACTTCGTGCTTCAAGACAGAAATTCTGACAGGTTGTGGGAGAGTTTCACCCATCCCACTGATACATTGTTGCCTACTCAGATTGTGGAGGCTGAAGGGATAGTTTCTTCTCGAAGGACGGAGACCAACTTTTCGCTGGGGAGATTCCAGCTCCGTTTTCTTGATGGAAATCTAGTGCTGAATTCCATGAATTTGCCAACCAAATTTGCTTACGATACCTACTATACAAGTAAAACTTCTGATGCTTCAAATTCATCAAATTCTGGTTATCGATTGATCTTCAATGAGTCAGGCTACATGTACATATTAAGAAGAAATGGGCAGAGATCGTACCTCACAGAAGGAACCGTTCCGACAGACTTCTATCATAGGGCAACTCTCAATTTTGATGGTGTTTTCACTCAATATTTTTACCCAAAAGCATCTAGCGGTAACAGAAGCTGGTCCTCAGTCTGGTCCAAACCAGATAATATATGTGTCGATATGGGATCGGGCTTGAGTAGTGGACTGTGTGGATATAACAGCATCTGCGATCTAAAAGCTGATAAAAGGCCAGAATGTAATTGTCCACCAGGATTTTCATTGCTTGATCAAAATGACAAGTATGGAAGCTGCATACCAGATTTCGAACTAGGATGCAGATCTGATGGACTCAATTCCACCGAAGTTCAGTATGATTTTACGGAGCTCATAAATGTTGATTGGCCAACATCTGATTATGAGAGGTACAAACCTTATGCAGAAGATGAGTGCCGAAAGTCTTGCTTGAATGATTGTCTATGTTCTGTTGCCATTTTTAGAGATGGCTGCTGGAAGAAGAAGTTGCCACTCTCGAATGGAAGAGTAAACATTGATATGAATGGGAAGGCTTTCCTCAAATTTCCGAAAGGTTCTGTTCCTCTGGATAGGCCTCCTCTTCAGCTTCCTGGAGAGAAAAAGAAACCAGACACTAAGCTCATCACTGGATCAGTAGTCCTTGGTACCTCTGTATTTGTCAACTTTGTACTGGTTGGTGCTTTCTGTCTCACTTCTTCCTTCATTTATCGCAAGAAAATTTTGAAAACCCGGGAAGGTGGAAGTTGTTTGGAGACAAACTTGCGGTATTTTTCATACAAAGAGCTCGCTGAAGCGACAAATGACTTCAAAGATGAGTTGGGAAGAGGAGGTTTTGGTGTAGTTTACAAGGGAACAATACAGGCAGGCTCTACTAAAGTTGTTGCTGTCAAGAAGTTAGATAGAGTGGTTCAGGATGGGGAAAAAGAATTTAAAACTGAAGTGCAGGTGATTGGCCAGACGCATCACAAGAATCTGGCCCGGTTGCTAGGATTCTGTGACGAGGGGCAGAATCGATTGCTGGTGTACGAGTTCTTGAGTAATGGCACCCTAGCAAACTTCCTTTTCGGAAGCTTAAGGCCAAGTTGGAAGCAAAGAACTCAGATTGCCTTCGGCATTGCGAGAGGACTCTTGTACCTGCATGAAGAATGTGGCACCCAAATCATTCACTGCGATATAAAGCCTCAGAACATACTTCTTGATGATTATTACAACGCTCGAATATCTGATTTTGGACTGGCAAAGCTTTTGGCGATGGACCAGAGCAAAACTCAAACTGCTATTAGAGGAACAAAAGGATATGTTTCACCTGAATGGTTCAGGAACAAGCCAATCACTGTGAAGGTTGATGTGTATAGCTTCGGTGTCATTCTGCTAGAGATCATCTGTTGTAGAAGAAGTGTAGATTTGGAGATCGGTGAAGCAGAGAATCCGGTGCTGACTGATTGGGCTTATGACTGCTATGTGAATGGCACTTTGGATGTTTTGACTGGAGATGACATGGAGGCCATGAATGACATATCGACACTAGAGAGTTTTTTGAAGGTCGGGATTTGGTGTATTCAAGAGGAGCCATCTCTCAGACCCACCATGAGGAAGGTCACACAGATGCTTGAAGGAGTTATTGAAGTTCCTGCTGCTCCAAATCCATATCCATACAGTACATTTAGCAATTAGAGTCAGTAATGATCTTCATTTCACTTAGATATGATTTTTCTATCGTTTCTTCCTCCATGAAATGTATTGGAACTCTGTTAAATTTGAAACAGTTTCATAGGAATCACCATGCTGTGATGAATCCCATGAAACAATGAATTTGAATAAAACTTTTTACAGCCAAAAGTGAACCCATCAAACACCATTGCATCATTACCCCATGCTTGTTTCTGCTCTCCCTTCGCATAATTAAGAGAACCAGCAACTTGGTCCCTTGGATCTCATGAATCTACTGGATTGTTTTTATCAGGACAGGAACTGCTGATAACGATACAATGGACTGTAGAACCCATCTTCATTACTTCTATACCAGCATTTGTCTTTATAGAAAATAGACTGAGAGCTCCATGACTCAGACGCCCTCGCTGGAGGGACTGCAAGGATTGTAATGAAGTAATTGACCGGCAACAACTTCCATTTATGCATCGTTGGAAGTCTTGCTATGGTATGCTGGAGGGACTACAATATTTTTTATTTTTTTTTCATTGTTTCAAATTAGTTTTTTTAGTGTTTTGAAATTATTTTGATTATGACGGTATAAAAATAATTTTTAAAAAATAATATAATTTTAATATAAAAAAATAATATATATAATTTTAATATATTTTAAAAAATATATAGTTCAATCAAGTCAATCAAGAAGGGGCGGAGTCTGCATTAATTTATTTCATCGAAAATTAGTTATTATACAAGAGAGTAATAAAAAACTATTTATAAAATCTCACCTAATCATTCAGTGCTAAGGAGTTGTAATCATTCCTGAGAGAGAATGGATAGGAAAAGACAACAATGCTTTTGGAGGGGTAGATATAAATTATATAAAAAAAATGAGGAGCATTGAGGTTATTGCATATGAGTTGATAAATATAAATAGGAAGAGAAAAAAAAAAAAGAATTGGAGAAGTTAAGTTTACAAGGTAAGATTTAAGGTTTGATGTGTCAATTGATATTACTGGTTAAGATTTAGGGTTTTGAAGTTAAAATTTTGGGTTATATTTACGAGCTGATTGAAATATTATGAATTAATTACTAATTTATTTGGTTGGTTTTTAGATGATTTTTTTAGGAATAATAGTTTTGAGATTAATTTGGTTTAATTGATGTTTCGGGTGCAAGTAATTGTGAAAAACCCGAAAGTGTATTGAGGTTGAGGAAGATAAAATTGTAGTTTGGTTTTTTATTTGTGATAGTTACAGTTTGATCCCTCAACTTTGAAAACGTTATGGTACTTTGTTCCTGGAGCAAAATCATAGGAAATAGTGATTTTGAGCTGTATTGATGGCAGGATTGAGGATGACTTAGGGGTACAGTTTCAGAATAGTTATGTATTTATTATATTTTCATTTTGGTCCTCCAAGTTTGACAAAATTATAATTTGACATCTGCGAAAATCCCAGATTGGTCCCTGTCTGTAATCTTAGTTTTTCAGATGGATTCTGAAGAATAATTGAGATTTATTGGTGAATTATTATCATCATCAAGTTTAATGTTTTATTTTCTTTTGAATTAGAATCTCGATACCGTTTGCTTTTTGGATTTTTTTTATTCCAGTTGCGTTAAACATCAGGTATAAGAGACTGGCGCGCGCGCAGAGAGAGGCATAGCACAGCAGCATGGATAATAATCCTCGGACACGGTAGAAATAATGTTTTTAAATGAAACCACACTCATTTGAAGACTTGTAATAACCCTTCTGCCATTTGATTCAAATTACGTTGGACAGAAAAATTGAAGTGGTCAAAGGAAGGAAGCTTCTGAATAATTTCATGGATACCATACCAGTGAAACAAGCCATACCATTTATTTCAACGACATTGCAAATAATATCTATCACTCACCCCTTTCTTCACGTTAACTGAGATTTAGCCATCTCAAGTGCATTCCACCTTCTCTTGCTATTGCGCAAGTCTGCATTCCACCTTCTCCTGCTATTGCGCAAGTCTGCATTAATGCTGAGCATGAAAAGTAAGTTCTTAGGCCAGTTTGTTTGCTGGAAAGTAGTTTTTTTTTTAAAGTAAATTCCGGGAAAAATAAATTCTTGGAAAGTGAATTCCTGAAAAGTGAATTCCGATATTTGTTTGTGTTATGGAAAATGAACTGGAAAATAATTTATTAATAAATTAAATTTTTTTTCAAGTTTATTAAAATAATGAGGAACAAATCTTACAAATTAAAAAGTTGAATGAGAATGAAATTGAAAAAAAATATAATTTCATAAATTATCTCAAATAAAATAAATAATAATTAAAATAATAGAAATCAAATCTAAAAATTTTAAAAAAAATGAAAGGTGAATAAATTAAAATAATAATAATTAACATTTCATAAATTATTTCAAATAAAATAAGTAACAATAAAAAAAATGAGGACCAAATTTGATTGATAAAAAATTTCAATAAAAAAATGATAAGAAAAAAGCAAATAGCAATTATAAAAATAAGGACCAAAATTAATATAAAAATTAAATTTTAAGAGATGGAATTGAAAAATAAATATTCAAAAACAAATTATATATAGCAATCAAAAGTTTGAGGATCAAATTTGATATAATCAGCAAATAATGATATTTCTAAATTTTTCACAACTTCCGGAAAGTGTTTTCCGCCCAAATTTTCTGGAAAACACTTTCCTGAAAACCAAGCCAAATTTTTCTTTGACTGGAAAGTGTTTTCCGTTGATCGGAAAGTATTTTTCGTTGACCAACTTTTCAGAAGACAAACAAATACAGGAAATTTTGAAAAATGGTTTTCCGGAAAGTGAATTCCAAAAAACAAACGGGGTCTTAGTAACTACTTCTAGTTCAGTCAAGGAGGGCCAAAGCAGGTCTAATGATTTTGCCTCTCTGGATGGATGGCAATTAATGTAGATTTGATTTCTCAATTTTGAATCACAGATGTTGTTCCATACCGTTCCTGACACGATTTGTATGCACCGTCAGTTTACTTTTATTTTCTTCAAACCTTAATTAGCCTTTGCTTTTGGATTCAACTTGTTCTATAGCAAATGAAAGAAGTCATTTTTTGCGACTCCTTTCTTCCCCCAACATTCAAACGACGTTGTTCCAAAAGCGTGTCTTCATGATAAAAGGGTTTGAAATTTGCTTTTATGTTTCTTTGGAATCAAATATGTTCATCTTATAAGAGTTTAGAATAATTAAAATTTTAATTATTTTACTTGGATTCACAAAAAATACTAAAAAATAGAATTTCCAAAAAAAAAAATTATTTAATGATATTGAGTACGGTACAAGCCATTTCTTGCATTTCATTCTCCAAGTTTTAGTTGAATTTGCTCAAAAGGTTTTAGTTGAATATATAACTTGTTAGAATTCAAGAGATTTTCAATAAAGAAAATTTGTAGCGCAACCAACTACAAAAAAGAGAGATGATTAGCAACAAATTTCTATAATAGAAAAAATTCATTGCAAATTTTGTAACGAATTAGCATCGGAATATGGTGAATAACCTTTATTGTTGAAGTGGTCAAAAGAGAATGGAAACTACTGATTTATTTCATGAGAACAAGTGACCATTGAATCAAGCCATGCCATATATTCCGATGACATTAATAACTTATCTTTTTTGAACAACCCTCTCCTCGCTGGAAAACTTGACCATTAAAATTTACAATTTTCTAATGCTTTTATTTTTTCTTCATTACTATATAGCTAAAACAGCTCAGCCAGTCCACTGTGCACGCACACTCATGTGTACTGTGGACTGGCCATTTTTCTCTTTTGCTCCGCGCGCGTATGTGCACCTGTTTCTGTTTTTTTTTCACACAGATGCATTTTATAACATTTATGGTGGAGAAGACTTAGAAAACTGCTTGTGGCCGAGCGGCTCGCCTGCGCGCTGGAATCCAGCGCGCAGGGGTTCGAACCCCTCAGCCAACAAATTTAGTTTTTTTTTTTTTTTCCTTCTTCTTCTCTTCTCTTCTGAAATACGTTTTGTTTTGTTTTTTGGGAACAACTGTCTGCTTTCTTTTTTCCTTTTTATTATAATTCTTTTCTTTTTCTTTTTATTATAATTCTTTTTCTTTTTATTATTTTGTTTTGTTTTTTGGGAAAGCAACTGTCTGGGACAGTTGCTTTCCTTTTTCTTTTTATTATAATTCTTTTTCTTTTTATTATTATTCTTATTATTCTTATTTTTTTAAACTACCATGTTTTTGTTTTTTCCTTCTACAATGCTGATTTTAAAAATATCTGTCTGTAAAAGTTGCTTTCTCTTTTTTTTTTATTATTCTTATTCTTATTATTTTTTAAAACTAGGGTATCAATGATAGTTTACGCGTACCATGACTAAAATTATCCTCCGTGCAATGATAATTTTAGATTTTCAAACTTTTATTTTGCTATTGTTATACTAGGGGGTGTTGAGCTATTTTATTATATTAAATTTTGCATAAATAAAAATTATATTTTATTTGCATCCAGCAAATCCTATAAAAATTGTTTACTCAGCCCGCAACGTAGAACATATATTTTTAAAATTTTCAAATTAAATGATTTTTCCAGCTAATAATTTTTTGTTTTGTTTTATCATCTATTATAATTTTTTATGTGCTCTTTTATTTATTTTTTTATTGGTTATATTGTTATTATTTTCAAGTTAGATGAATTTTCCCCCCTGATAATTATTTTTTTTTTAAAAAAAAAATTAGTATGATTTTTTTTTCTTTTATTTATTTCTATTCTTTATTCATCATTAACACAATAATAATAATAATAATAATAATAATAATAATAATAATTAATAATAATAAGATTAATAATAATAATAATAATATATTCTTTTTCTTGCTTACTCTTTTATTAATGTTTTTGAGTATTTTTTCTTTCGGGATAATTTGATAATTTTTATTGTTTTTGCAATAATAATAATAGTCATTTTGTATCTAATATTACTGGGGATAAAAGACAACTCAAGAACAAAAAATAGATAAATTTACCTAGATTATCTACAATTAAAAAACGATACAAGTCACTTTTGTCTCGATTACACTATTCCTTTGAAATGGCAAACAAGTCATTATTATATGTTTTAATATTTATTGCATATTATCGCCTAAAAATATATAAGGAGAAAAAAAAATGACCTCAGATTTTTTGCAGGAAAAAAATTTATATCAGCATTATTAAATACATTTAATATAATAATATGATGAATAAATCTTATAAAAAAAATTGCTGTGAATTTTAATTTTGTGCTCTTTTGTTCAAGTTTATTTCATAAAAAAAAATTGGATTTTTAATATTTAAGATCTAATATTACCCGGGAAAAAATATAACTCAAAAAAACAAAAGGTAAACAAATTTGCCTACATTATCTACAATTAAAAAATATACAAGGCACTTTCCGTTTCGACTACACTGTTCTTTTTAGACGGCAAATAAATTATTATAGCACGCAAAAATTTTATAGTTCTTTTTTTTAAAAAAAATTGCAATATTTATATTTATAATGTGTCATATCTAATATTACTGGGGAAAACAGGCAACTCATATTTTTTTTACAAATTTATCTAGGTTATCTATAATTAAAAAACTATAAAAATCACTTCCCATTTCGATCACACTATATAGTATGTGAGACTAAGTATATGTGTTTAATATTTATTTAATATTATCGCCTAAAAATATATAAAGAGAAAAAAAATAACCTACGATTTCTTGCAAAAAAAAATAATATCGGTATTCTTAAATATATTTAATATAATAATATGATGAATAAGTCTTATAAAAAAAAAATTGGCTTTGAATTTAAATTTATATTTTAGACTCGTTTTTTTCCTTTTAAGAAACGGTGACCTTTTTTTCACATGTATTTTTTATTTTTTACTGTCCAAGTCAGTTGTTCTGTTTTAACAGAGTTTTTTTTTTAAACCAGAGTATCCGTGACAATAAATTTCTAATGAATCATTTCACCTTCTTAGCAAATTTTCTAACAAATTTTATCAAAAATTTTTTAGCAATAACAATATTCAATCACATTTTGGTTGAAAAAAACCACTTTTAACGAATTTTATCAATTACAATTGTACTAATTAAATATGAAAATTACAAAATAAAATATTTATAAAATCAATTAATTTTCTACGTAGATAAAAAAACTCAGCGAAGCGGGCAAATCAGCTCGTTAAATCTATTCATGATAGTTTATTTCATGCTTATTCATCCGGTCATATGATAATTTGTTTCATGCTCCCATTAATTTATTCATTTGTATCTTAGATTTAATATCTTTTTAAGTAGTGTAAGGCTCAAAAGTTTATGGATTGATTCAGGTCAAATATTAATAAAATCATTTCAATTTTATTTTTTAAAGTTGAGACTACATTGTTTTGAAAAGGAAATAAAAAAAATTTAGTACTCACTTAACCTGCCAAGATTATTAGTTGTAACCAAGGTTATTAATATCGCTTTGACACGACACGGAAAACATAATGTAAAATCAGATCGTAAAATCGTAAATATATTTTTTTTAACTATATTTCAACAATTTCAGCGTATAAATTAAATTACATTAAAATCTGATAAAGAGCATCAATAGAATTATAATCAATTGGTGATCTAAATAAATAGAAAAGATAAATAATATAAATTAAAAAATCAATGACATGGAAAAAAAATCAAAATCAAATTTTCCAATATGGTCAACCTCAAATGTAATTGTAAAACTACTGTGAAATTATACATTTATACGTTTAACAAGTTTCATATAAGAACCTTTTTATTGAGAATGATTTTTCTTAAATTATAGACAAATCAACAATTAGACAATACAATAATATTTTAACTTATAATAAACAATACAATTTACCACAATTAAGCATAGTTAAGGTATATTAGAAGTGATATTTCTTTCTTATATACAATTAGATTTTGTTGTGACTAAAATATTAGGTGATGATTCTATCTTTTATATTTTTTTACCTATAATAAATAAGAATTTCTTGTTTTTCCACCCATCATTAGAAAGATCCTGGTCTAGAAAAATGTTTACCCCAATACCGCACACATGTGATAAGAATGATATAAATGATATCGTAGAATATTTTCTAATATCTTAATATTTTTGGTTTAACTAATTATTAGACATGATACCATAATTTTGTTGATTAAATTACCATGATTATTTTAATTTTTGTTTTCAATTCAACTTGTTCTTTAACAAAGGTTAACATGAAATAAGTCATTTTTTGCGAACCCTTTCTTTCTCCAAGATTTAGTAGAAGTTCGTCAAAAGGCCGACCAAAATATGTAACTTTTTAGGAACCGGTTATTTAACGATATTGAGTATTGACAAGTCATTTTTGCATTTCTTTCTTCAAGACTTAGTTGAGTTTTCTCAAAAAGACCAGATTTTTTAGAACTTTAGAGATTTCGAATAAACAGAATTTAAAGTGGTCAAAAGAAAATGGAAACTACTAATTAATTTCATTAATAATAGTGCCCATGGAAACAAGCCATTCCATTTATTCCAATGCTTGACCATTAAAGTTCCACCTAGATTTAAGTCTAATGTTTTACTTTTACTTCATTAATTTATTTATTCATGATACATTATTTCGTGCTTATTCCGCCCGTCAAACGATAATTTATTTCATGCTCCCATTATTTTATTAATTAATCTGTATCTTATATAATTAGGTTTAATGTTAAATATGATCCCGTTACAAGTTGATGGGTTGACTCAGGTCAAACCAACCATAATGAAATTGTTTCAATTTTATTTTTTAAGTTAAGATGATAGTGTTATTGAAAAAAAATAATAAGACTAGATTCAAGTCTTTGCCGCGTTCATTTGATACGCGGACAGGAGGACACCTCTTATTTCTTCCGACTGCAATACTCGGCATAAATAGAGAAGTGGAACACAACCCTAAATCATGCAATGTCTCAAATTCACATCATGAATCTACAACTACCATATTGTTTTTGCTTCTTTCTTCTTCTCCAGCTGCCATTTTCTACCAATGGCCAGGCTTACAAGAACGTATCTTTGGGCTCATCTCTCACTGCTGCTAGTGGTGACCTTCCTTGGACTTCACCATCTGGGGAGTTTGCTTTTGGATTCCAACAAGTTAGTGATGCTGGCTACCTGCTTGCCATATGGTTCAATAAAATACCTGAAAGAACCATAGTCTGGTCAGCTGATAGAAATAATCTAGTTCAGAGCGGATCAACAGTCCAACTTACGGCAGATGGTCAGTTGGTTCTGAATGATCAATCAGGCACCCAAATATGGACCAAACCAGAATTGGGTGGAAGTGGAGCCGCCTATGGAGCCATGCTTGACACGGGAAACTTCGTGCTAGCAGGACAAGCCGGTGCCAATTTGTGGCAGAGTTTTGATCAACCAACGGATACATTGCTGCCCACACAAAATCTGAATTCAGGCGGTGAACTAATTGCTCCCTACCTGGAAAAGAATTATTTAGATGGGAGATTCAAGCTCATTCTACAACGTGACGGGAATCTCGTAATGTACACCATAGCCTATCCATTAACTACGTCAAACGCTTACTGGTCGACCGGAAGTTCTATAGGTAACGGTCACCAGCTGATCTTTAACCAGTCTGGCTATATGTACCTGGTAGCAACCAATGGCACTATACTTAATCAAGTATTTTCTAATCCAGTATCATTGCGAGATTCATACCTCAGGGCAACCATAGACTATGATGGAGTTTTTAGGCAATATGTTTATCCAAAGACTGCTTCCGGTGGCAATATGAACTGGACGACTTTGCCAAACTCCATACCATCAAATATCTGCTTGGAAAGTAAGACCCTAGTAGGCAGTGGAGTTTGCGGTTTCAACAGCTATTGCACAATAGGAGATGACCAAAGACCAAGTTGCAGCTGTCTTCCTGGTTACACTTTCTTAAATCAAAATGATGTGAGGAAGGGATGTAAACAAATGTTTATTTCACAGGATTGTAGCCATCCATCGCAAGAAACAGATAGCTTTGAGATCAAGGATATGCTAAACACAAACTTTCAACACAATAATTATGAAGTTTTTAATTCAGTGGACGAGGATTGGTGCAGACAGTCTTGCTTGAGTGACTGCTATTGTGCTGTTGCCACTTTTATGGATAGACAATGTTGGAAGAAGAGAGGCCCTCTCTCTAATGGCGTAACAGATCCAGATATTAGTGATAAAGCCCTGATGAAAGTGAGGAAAGGCAACCACACTGAGGAGTTAGCTCAGAATAAGAGTGCAAAGAAGAGAGATCCATCAGCTTTGATCGTAACAGGCTCGGTGCTTTTAGGTAGCTCCATCTTTCTAATTGTTCTCTCTCTGCTAGGAATCTACGTGTTCTTTACTCGATGGAACCGACAAAAACAAAAGCTGATTCCGCAACACCATGTCATGCGGGACATGAATCTGCAGAATTTTACATACAATGAGCTCGAAACAGCTACCGGAGGATTCGATGAAGAGCTTGGCAGGGGTGCCTTTGGACCTGTTTACAAAGGGGTACTAGGTGGCGAAGACAAACAAATAATTGCAGTAAAGAAGCTAGAAAAGATGGCAGGAGAGGGCGAGACCGAATTCAAAACAGAAGTGACAGTTATCGGCAGAACAAATCACAAGAATCTGGTTCAGCTTGTTGGGTTCTGTAACGAAGGGCAGCATCGCCTTCTGGTCTACGAGTACATGAGCGGTGGCTCCTTGTCAAACTACATATTTGGAGATTCAAGGCCTAATTGGCACCATCGATTGCAAATTGCTTTCGGTGTAGCAAGAGGGCTCCTTTACCTCCATGAAGAATGCAGCTCCCAGATAATCCATTGTGATATCAAGCCTCAAAATATCCTCCTAGACGAATCTTTTAATGCCAGGATTTCTGATTTCGGACTAGCCAAGCTGTTAAAGACAGAGCAGTCTAAAACAATTACTGCAATCAGGGGAACCAAAGGGTATGTAGCTCCTGAATGGTTCAAGAACTTGCCAGTGACAGCAAAAGTAGATACCTACAGCTTTGGCATTCTGCTGCTGGAGCTAGTCTGCTGTAGAAAGAAATTTGAGATTAATGCAAGGGAAGAACATCAGATAGTTCTTGCAGACTGGGCGTGTGATTGTTTCAAAGAAGGAAAGCTTAACCTTTTAGCAGAAGAAGATGAAGAGGCAATGGAGGACATGAAAAGGGTAGAGAGGTTTGTGATGGTTGCAATTTGGTGCATTCAGGAGGATCCATCTTTAAGACCTGCAATGAAGAAAGTTGTGCAGATGTTAGAAGAAGATGTTCAAGTTTCTGTTCCTCCAGATCCTTCATCATTTTTCAGCTCAATCTAAATCCTTTTTATACACATTTCCTGTTGCCAAGGTCAATGAATGTGACCTATCGACCTTGTATTTCTATAATCTGTACTTCCTGTCATTTCAGGCATCATGTGTTAGGCTTCGCACAAGAAGGCTTAAGACACATGCTTTCATTTTTTTTGTTCTTTTCCATGTTCACGAGTAGTAAGTAAAATAAGAGATTTAAAATGAATATAATGGAAAAGCTGCATAAAATTAGACATTTTCTGTTTATTTGTTTTAGAATGTTAATTATTAGTGAAAACACAATTTTTTTTTCCATAGATGCAATGCATTCGATTTTAAAATATTAAAATCAAAATTTATAATATTAACTAACAATTCTAGTTTTTAAATTCAACCAATTCCTTAGAGATAATAATCATTGGACACTGTATTTATCAATTGCTCTAAGGCGTACAGCTAATTAATAACATATCTTTTTTGCGTGGGTCAATCACTCACCCCTGTCTTCACGTCAATAGTGGAAAATCTGACCATTGTAAATTAAAATCAACTAATGTGTTTGACTCATCGATGCAGCAATCAAGTATTTTCTAAGAAAGTAAAAAGGAAGGGAATCTGCTATGTTTATCCCTCCAGTCAAATTACTTAAAATTTATTTATCCCGGAGTAAAATTTATAAAGACAAAGAAAATTGGAGGCTCATTATTACTCGGCATAAACAATGAAGACGACCTGAGCCCTGAGTCCTGCAAAGCATCTTCATCAAATCATGGATTTTCAACTACCATATTGTTTTTTCTTCCTTCTTCTTTTGTTGCCGCCATTTTCTATCAATTTCAGGCTCACAATTACAAAAATATTGCACCATGGAATGCTATGGTAATGGTGGACTCATCGATGCAGTTGTTTGAGAGAATACAGGAAGGATGGATTCAAGCGAACAGGGTGACTTTGCCAAATAGGATCGGTTTGCATATCAGCTGAGATTAAATCTCATCTACTGACGATTTTAAAAACGCCTGCATCTTCCATACCAACATGATCCATTCATTCCAAGAAAAATTAATCATTTTTTTGTGATGCCATGCTAAAAACTGTTGAGCAATCATAACAAAGATCCCTGCATTGGAAAGACGCAATTCGTTTCGATATGTTAGAGGATAATATAAATCATATTATGGGGCCTCACCTATAAGCTTGAGCTTTTAGGTGAGATAGTTCCATAATATGGTATCAGAGCCTTGTTGACCCAACGGTCACGAGTTCAAATCTCACCACTCCCATTCTATTTGATAAAAATCAAGCACAAGGTGATGTGGGCCTGTGCAAGTTTCAAGCCCAAAGAGCTTTTACTTGAGAGGGTGTGTTAGAGGATAATATAAATCATATTATGGGGCTTCACCTATAAGCTTGAGCTTTTAGGTGAGATGGTTCCTTAACACGATATACATGAACTGTTACTGAAAATACAGGTTACTGTGAAAGAAAAAAAATTACTTAGCGAACCCAATTGTAGTTGATGGGCCACATAACTAGAGTCGAAAGTGATCGCTAACCTAATTTTTTTTTTTTGATTAATGTGTATATCCGATCTATCTTCCGTGCATTTTAATTAATATTATGGGTTCTGAAATTAATAATTATGTAAATCTCAAATGATCATCATATTAACAATCACAGGGTTCAAACCTGAAACCACAGAGGAGCAAACCTCTTAATCCTAAGTTATTACCATTGACCATCTACTTGTTAGATTTTAGTGAGATTAACTTTGAAGATTTGAAGATAAGAAGATTAGACAGAGTTTGTGTTTTAGTAATTTACGTAATTTCAGTTTTTCTTTACTATTCATAACAGGATTATGTAAATCCTGTTGAGAGTTTTAGTTTAATTCAATCTCATGTTGTTGAGAAGTCCTAGTTTATTTTAATTTCATGTCCTTGTAATCCTTATATAAGGAACTTTCTGATTCAATAAAGGGTAAGTAAAATTTCAGCAACTTATTGTGTTGTTCTTCGGGCAAATTTTCTGTTTTTCAATTTTTCAGATTTTGATCTCAACAGTGCCTGTTGATAAACAGCTACTGTTCAAATCACAGATTTTTAACACTACTCACCTACTAGATGGTACATCCATTTTGTTATGAAGCACCTAATTGTAGTTGTTTTTTTTCTGGACTTCTCGAGCTGAAATATTGGGACTAATGCTATATATGTTTTTAAAAATATATTGAATGGATATAGAAAGTGTGATTTTTAAGATAGCCAGAAAAAAAATTAATTGACATATAAGTTAACTAAAAAATTCTTTGATTATGAAAAAAACACAATTTCATGCCAGAATACCTGCACCGTTCCAAAACCCTCTCAATATGACAAAATGTCAATTTAGTCAAACATTTTCTTGTGAGCTGGGCCTATAACTTGGAGTCTTTCAAATTTCATCCCACTTCAAAAACTCTATAAAACTTCCCCTAGAAAATAGGAACAAACTACCTTGCAGTGCTATCAGAATTTAGAATATAAGACTTTGGGCTTAAATTATTTATTTTTGTATTTGGATTTGTGTTTTAGAAGTCTATTTGATTTAAATTGATATATTTAATGGTTTTTAGTGGTTTTAATATGCTAATATTAAAATAAAATAAAAAATACTTTGATATATTTTAAATACAAAAAATACTTTTATTAAATATTTTATACCACATATCAAACAAACAATTAGTGCACACAATGATAAATAAAATTCTCCAAATACTTTCTAAATCATGAAAGATTACTTACCGTAATTCAAAGAGACTCATAGATAGATACCCTCTATTTGTACAAATAAAATTTCTAGAATTTTCAAAGGTTTTACTTGACAACCTTTTAATTAAGGTGCTGGATAAGGTTTTATTAGAATTGATAAATTGTTCTTCAATAACTTTAATAAAATCCTTAGCCTTAGTGTATTCTGGGATTGAATCCCGAATGCCTTTAATGACGTGAGATTTCATAAATATGAGACTTAAGTGATTAGATCGCTCCCACCGTTCATGTTTAGCAATCTCTAGTGTCGTACTGGAGTTTGTTAGGATGGGTGGTTCGTCCTCACGAAGCGACATGTCAAGTTCCATGCACCCCAATGTAAATAGCAAATTTTCTTTCCATTCACAAAAATTATTACCATTTAGCATTGGAACTATATCAATCAAAATGGAAGGAATAACTGCAATTATCAAGGAAACTAAAAATTACTTTTTTGCTATGAAATAACTTTATTTAAATTAACCAATTTCAATTTAATAATAAATTTCAACCTACCTGTTGGCAAATGTTGCATCACGCATGAAATTTACTACTTATTAATAAGACTAATAAATTTAAATTTTAATAAATAAAATTTTCCGTACCTGTGGGCTAAGATAAATTTTATTTCTTAAATATTAAATTTACTATCTTATTCTAATTAAGTCATAAAAATAAAAACATCCCTGTGGGGATTAGCAATTAAATTTATGAATTAATTACAACCCGATGTTAATTTTCCTTATGAAGTTCACGTATATTTTCTTGATGTAACTATCATTTATAAAATTAGACGTTGTGACATTTCTAAAATTATTATGATAATCACTAATTCATTAACATCTAATATTTATATCGATGCCTAGATAAGGTACTTTAGGAATCAAACAAACCGATATGAATTAAATAGTATTTTTCCAAATTTCAACTAGGTAAGTTCCCAGGAAAGTGAGGTGGGTCTCAATGGACACGCTTAAATACCAAGACTTTCCTAGACATTGAAAAATGGATAGTACCAAAATACATATAACAGCGAAAGTTTAGATTATAAATACCTCTAGCCATTGTTGCTCAAGTATCAAAAAAGAATTCTCAATTGCAGCAGCAACAAAGCTTTTCCCAAAACAGCAACAACAATACAACTTTAAAATAATAAAAGTTTTACATGAAAAATCTTCTGATCTATGCCTACTAGTAGCCGTAGATGAAGTACGATCAGGGACCCCACTCATTAATTTATTTTCCAATTTTCTCTTTTCATCAAAGAGATAATTAGCCATGATCAATCAATTGATCCCATGATCAAACCCCATGACCTATCTCCATGATCATGGATTTGCATGATCAAGAACATGGGTGTGTAATGAGGAGCACAAAAGGTAATTTCCAACATCTTAGATTTAGAGGTGATTGGTACTGCGTTTCAAAAACGTTTTTGAAAAAATTTGAATTTTATTTATTTTATATTTTAAATAAAAAAATTATAGTATTTTTAGATCATTTTCATGTGCTGATGTCAAAAATAATTTTTTTAAAATAAAAAAAATCAATCTCCAATAGCCTCTCTACTGTTCAAGGCCAGCAACTTGAGAAGCAACATGCTGGCTACGAGACGTCCACTCCATCTCCTACTCTTTTCACGGCAGCTTCGTTTTTCTTTTTCCAAACGAGAGATTGCAGTTGCCTGCAACAGTACTGAATAACAGCAGAAGAATCGAACCGCAAGCAGGTAGGTGGTGATTTTGGTTTAATCTTGGCCCTTAGCTCAATAAGTTTCATCGGTGATCAATTTTCAAAGTTTTGGAATATCATTTTGCCATTCTCATCTTTTTTTATATATTAAGTATTGAAATTGTATCTCCACGCAAGGGGTGTTAAATAAATTAGTTTTTTTTTAATATATATTTCAAAAAACACCAAGAAATTATTTTTGTATAACTGGGACTATGAATTTATACTTAAGACGCATTCTTGAGATTAAATAAAAAAATAATTTATTTTATTTCATAAGTTTGACTTTATACTTTAGAATAGTCATTTTTGCATTTCTTCTCCAAGTTTTAGTTGAATTTTCTCAAAAAGACAGAATAATTTATTCCAATGCTTGACCATTGAAATTTATAATTTTCTAATGTTTTACTTTTACTTGATTAATTATTTATTCATGATACATTATTTCATGCTTATTCCTCCGGTCAAACAATAATTTATTTCATGCTCCCATTAACTTATTAATTAATTTGTATCTTATACAATTAGGTTTAATGCTAAATTTGATCCGTTCCAAGTTCATGGGTAGACAAACCATGATGAAATCGTTTCAATTTTATTTCTTAAGTTAAGATGATAGTGTTTTTGAAAAAATAAATAAATAAAAAGATTAGATTTAAACGAGGTTTCTACTTTCTAGAACTCCACGACCTAATCTCCCAAGATTTTTAGTTGTCACCAAGTCAAAGTTCCAGTCTTCGCCGGCCACCAGGACACGCGTTATTTATTCCGACTAGAATACTCAGCATAAATAGAGACGAGGAACAGTGCCCTAAATCACGCGATGTCTTAGAATACAGTATCTTAACATCATGAATCTACAACTACCATATTGTTTTTGCTTCTTTCTTCTTCTCCAGCTGCCATTTTCTACCAATGGTCAGGCTTACAAGAACGTATCTTTGGGCTCATCTCTCACAGCTACTGCTGCTAGTGGTGACCTTCCCTGGACTTCACCATCTGGGGAGTTCGCTTTTGGATTCCAACAAGTTGGGGATGCTGGCTACCTGCTTGCCATATGGTTCAACAAAATACCTGAAAGAACCATAGTCTGGTCAGCTAATAGAAATAATCTAGCTCAGAGAGGATCAACAGTACAACTTACGGCAGATGGTCAGTTGGTTCTGAATGATCAATCAGGAACCCGAATACGGAACACTGCAAATTTGGGTGGAAGTGGAGCCGCCTATGGAGCCATGCTTGACACGGGAAACTTCGTGCTAGTAGGCCAAGCTGGTGCCAATTTGTGGCAGAGTTTTGATCAACCAACGGATACACTGCTGCCCACACAAAATCTGAATTCAGGCGGTGAACTAATTGCTCCCTACCTGGAAAAGAATTATTCAGATGGGAGATTCAAGCTCATTCTACAAGGTGACGGGAATCTCGTATTGTACACCATAGCCAATCCATTAACTACCTCAAACGCTTACTGGTCGACCCAAAGTTCTATAGGTAGCGGTGACCAGCTGATCTTTAACCAGTCTGGCTATATGTACCTGGTAGCAAGCAATGGCACTATACTGAATCGAGTATTTTCTAATTCAGTACCATTGCAAGATTTATACCTCAGGGCAACCATAGACTATGATGGAGTTTTTAGGCAATATGTTTATCCAAAGACTGCTTCCGGTGGCAAAAGGTGGGCTATGAACTGGACGACTTTGCAAAACTCCACACCATCAAATATCTGCTTGGCAATTAGTTTACCATCAGGCAGTGGAGCTTGCGGTTTCAACAGCTATTGCACATTAGGAGATGACCAAAGACCAAGTTGCAGGTGTCCTCCTGGTTACACTTTCGTAGATCAAAATGATGTGTGGAAGGGATGTAAACAAAAGTTTATTTCACAGGATTGTGGCCATCCATCGCAAGAAACAGATAGCTTTGAGATCGAGGATATGCTAAACACAAACTTTCCACACACTGATTATGAAATTTTTGATTCAGTTGACGAGGATTGGTGCAGACAGTCTTGCTTGAGTGACTGCGATTGTGCTGTTGCCACTTTTAGGGATACAACTTGTTGGAAGAAGAGAGGCCCTCTCTCTAATGGCGTAACAGATCTAGCTATTAGTGATAAAGCCCTGATGAAAGTGAGGAAAGGCAACCGGACTGAGGAGTTAGCTCAGAAGAAGAGTGAAAAGAAGATTAATCGATCAGCTTTGATCATATCAGGCTCGGTGCTCTTAGGTAGCTCAATCTTTCTAATTGTTCTCTACGTGTTCTTTACGAACCGACAAAAACAAAAGGTGATTCCGCAACACCATGCCATGCGGGACATGAATCTGCAGAATTTTACTTACAATGAGCTCGAAACAGCTACCGGAGGATTCGATGAAGAGCTTGGTAGGGGTGCCTTTGGACCTGTTTACAAAGGGGTACTAGGTGGCGAAGACAAACAAATAATTGCAGTAAAGAAGCTAGAAAAGATGGCAGGAGAGGGCGAGACCGAATTCAAAACAGAAGTGACAGTTATCGGCAGAACAAATCACAAGAATCTGGTTCAGCTTGTTGGGTTCTGTAACGAAGGGCAGCATCGCCTTCTGGTCTACGAGTACATGAGCGGTGGCTCCTTGGCAAACTACATATTTGGAGATTCAAGGCCTAATTGGCACCGTAGAATGCAAATTGCTTTCGGTGTAGCAAGAGGGCTCCTTTACCTCCATGAAGAATGCAGCTCCCAGATAATCCATTGTGATATCAAGCCTCAAAATATCCTCCTCGACGAATCTTTTAATGCCAGGATTTCTGATTTCGGACTAGCCAAGCTGTTAAAGACAGAGCAGTCGAAAACAACTACGGCAATCAGGGGAACCAAAGGGTATGTAGCTCCTGAATGGTTCAAGAACTTGCCAGTGACAACCAAAGTAGATACCTACAGTTTTGGCATTCTCCTGCTGGAGCTAGTCTGCTGTAGAAAGAACTTTGAGATTAATGCAAGGGAAGAACAGCAGATAGTTCTTGCAGACTGGGCGTGTGATTGTTTCAAAGAAGGAAAGCTGAACCTTTTAGTAGAAGAAGATGAAGAGGCACTGGAAGACATGAAAAGGGTAGAGAGGTTTGTGATGGTTGCAATTTGGTGCATTCAGGAGGATCCATCTTTAAGACCTGCAATGAAGAAAGTTGTGCAGATGTTAGAAGAAGGTTTTCAAGTCTTTGTTCCTCCAGATCCTTCATCATTTATCAGCACAATCTAAATTCTTTTTTTTACATATATCCTGTTGCCAAGGCCGATGAATGTGACCCATCTACCTTGTATTGAATAATCTGTACTTCCTATCATTTCAGGCATCATGTGTTATAGGCTTTGCACAAGAAGGCTTAAGACACACGATTTCAACTTTTTTGTTCTTTTCCATGTTCACGAGTAGCAAGTAAAATAAGAGATTTAAAATGGATATAATTAGACATTTTCTGTTTATTTGCTTTAGAATGAAACCCCACTCCATTTGAAGACCTGGAATAACCCTTCTGCCATTTGATTCGAATTATGTTGGATAAAATATTGAAGTGGTCAAAGGAAGGAAGTTTCTGAATAATTTCATGAGTAGAGGTGAAACAAGCCGTACCATATATTTCAACGACATTATCAATTTCTCGAAAGCGTACAGCTAATTAATAACAAATCTTTTTTGCATGGGTCTTCACGTCAATACTGGAAAATCTAACCATTGAAAATTACAATCAACTAATGTGTTTGACTCATCGATGCAGCAATCAAGTATTTTCTGAGAAAGTAAAAAGGAAGGGAATCTGCTATGTTTATCCCTCCAGTCAAATTACTTAAAATTTATTTATCCCAGAGTAAAAATTATAAAGACAAAAAGAAAATTGGAGGCTCATTATTACTCGGCATAAACAATGAAGACGACCTGAGCCCTGAGCGCCCGTTTGATTAAGTGGTGCAAACTGCGTTTTGTTGAAAACGCAGTTTGCATCTACAAATATATGTTTGGTTATGGAACAAAAAAGTTGGTTTTGTTATGGGGCCTACTATTTATTAACATTGAAACGGCGTTTCATGGAAAGCAGAAAAATTCTGCTTTCCATGCGTTTCAACTTGCCGGGGCGCTAGTATATATATATATATTCACGGGCTTGGGGCTGTGTATATAGATATATATATATAAATAAGGCTGGGGCGTGGGGTGGGGCTGGGGCTGGGGCTGGGGTGTATATATATATATATATATATAGGCTGGGTGTGTGTAAATATTTTTTTAATATTAAAATAATTTAAAAATTAATTACAATAAATAAATATATTAAAAAATATTACAATATAATTTTTATCTCGCAATTATAATTTTATTTTAAATGATATTTTATGATTGTTTGGGGATCGCAAAGGCCTTCACGTATAAATTTAGTTTGAATGAAATTACAAGTAATTTGGTGGGAGAATAAAAACAAGTGTCTAATTTACTTGAATTATTAATCATATTTTTTTTATTATAATTATTAAATATTTAAAAAATATGTATATATATATGTGTGTGTGTGTTGGCTCGCGCACGTGTTCTGTAATTTCACAAGTTAAAATCAAAATGAAAAACTTGATAACCAAACACACAAAACTGCTTTTTTTCAACCTCAGACTTAACCACAGTTTTAACCAAACATTCACTGCTTATTTTGAACCGCAGTAAAAGCACTTTTTTTAAAACTATTTTTTTTCAACCTCAACCACAACAGCAACCGCAATACCAAACAGACCCTGAGTCCTGCAAAGCATCTTCATCAAATCATGGATTTTCAACTACCATATTGTTTTTTCTTCCTTCTTCTTTTGTTGCCGCCATTTTCTATCAATGTCAGGCTCACAATTACAAAAATATTGCACCATGGAATGCTATGGTAATGGTGGACTCATCGATGCAGTTGTTTGAGAGAATACAGGAAGGATGGATTCAAGCGAACAGGGTGACTTTGCCAAAGAGGATCGGTTTGCATATCAGCTGAGATTAAATCTCATCTACTGACGATTTTAAAAACGCATGCATCTTCCATGCCAACATGATCCATTCATTCCAAGAAAAATTAATAAATGTTTTTGTGATGCCATGCTAAAAACTGTTGAGCAATCATAAAAAAGATCCCTGCATTGAAAAGACGCAATTCCTTTCTATATACATGAACTGTAACTGAAAATACAGGTTACTGTGAAAGGAAAGAAAATTACTTAGCGAACCCAATTATAGTTGATGGGCCACATAACTCGAATTGAAGGTGATTGCTAACCTAATTTATTTTTTTGATTAATGTATATGTTATTTGTGTATTTCAATTAATATCATAGGTCCTGAAATTAATGATCATATAAGTTTTTAATGGTCATTATATTAATAACCACATAGCTCAAACCTGAAACCACCGAGAGAGCAAATCTCTTAATCTCAAGTTATTACCATGTATCACCTACTAGATGGTTCATCCAATTTTTTATAAAGCACCTAATTGTAGTTGTTTTTTTTTGTTTTATGTTGTGTTTCAAAAATATTTTTAAGAAAAAATCAAGCTGAAATATTGGGACTAATGTTAAATATGTTTGTTTAAAAAAAATGAATGGATATAGAAAGTGTGTTTTTTAAGATAGCCAGAAAAAAAATAATTGACATATAAGTTAACTAAAAAATTATTTTATTATGAAAAAACACAATTTCATGCCAGAATACCTGCACCGTTCCAAAACCCTTCTCAAAATATGTCAATTTAGTCAAACATTTTCTTGTGAGCTGGGCCTATAACTTGGAGTCTTTCAAATTTTATCCCACTTCAAAAACTCTATAAAACTTCCCCTAGAAAATAGGAACAAAACTACCTTGCAGTGCTATCAGAATTTAGAATATAAGACTTTGGGCTTAAATTGTTTATTTTTGTATTTGGATTTGTGTTTTAGAAGCTACTAGTTAATTATACGCACTATATTATGGGTTGAGAAAACAATTTTTATAACTGTTGAGATTAAAATATAATTTTTATATATATAAAGTTTGATATAATAAAATAAATTAACATACTTTATTATAACAACATTAACATTGAAGTCTTAACATTTAAAATTATCATTATTATTACTGCCAAAACAATAAAAATTATTAAATTACTCTGAGAGAGAAAAAATTAACAAAAGAGTAAGTATAACAAAAACTAAGACTAAGACTATGATGATGATGATGATGATGATGATGATGATGATTATTGCATTAATAATGAAAAAAAAACAAAATTAAATCAAATACTTAAAAAAACCTAAAAACTTTAACAAAAAAATAAAATAAATGATAAAACAAAAATAAAAATTATTAGCTGAAACAAAATCATTTAACTTGAAAATAAAAATAAAAATAAAACTAAAATAAATAACAAAGAGGAAAAAAAAGAAATATCAATTTTCAAATGATCATAAACACAAACTAAAATTTAAAAGCTAATTTTGTTTTAAAAAAATAACACCTCAACAAATAAGAGAATAATAAAAATTAAAAACCAAAGCTAAAAGCATACTTATATATACATGGACAAAAATAAAGACTATTCCAGAAATATAAAAAAAAATAAAGGGATTAAAATCAAAAATTAAAAGTATAAGGTCCGAAATGAAAATCAAATATATTATCAATTTCAATCAAATGATAAAATTGAAAAAATCAAAACTTTTATACCGAATATATTAAGATATTTAAACCCAGTCCGGAAATTAAAAGAAGGAGGACCAAAGTGAAACCTAAATATATAATTAATTTCAATTGAATGATCCAATTAAAATAAATCAAAACTTATATAACAGAAATCAGGACCATACAAAAAATTAAAAATGCAGGGACAGAAGTGAATAAACCATAAAACCGAGCCTCTCCTGTGCTTTAGTGTGCAGGAGAGAGAAAACAGAAAAAAAATGTTCAACTGGCCACCCGTTTCCAAAACACACCACACCATGAGGAAGACCACACAATGGCGTATTGGCGGAGACGCTGAAAGATCATTTTTACATGACGAAGGACACCGCACATGCCGCCCAAAGCAGGCGTGAGGCCAAACACTGTCGGTTGTGCATGGCACACGCGTGCACAATTTTTGACAGATAATAATAAAAAAATATTGTCAATTACCAGAACACCCCTACAGTCAATTCTTCAATTTTATCTTATTGGGGGTACATTAGTATTTAGCCATTTTCTAAAAATGAGAAATCACCATGGTATCCTTCCCGGCCAGAATTGTGTTTTGTCTTATATGAGGGTAGATTAGTATTTAACCATTTTTTAAAATTGTGAAATTCCTAGATTAGTATTTAACTATTTTTAAAAATTGTGAAATTCTCGTGAAAGCTCCTCAGTGTTAAACCCGTTTTTTATCTTTTTTGAAGGACAAAAACGTTATTTTACTATGCAAACAAATATAAAAAAATCAATAAACTGGTGAACCGACCAACATAAAATTACACTGCTTCATAAACCTAAAGTAACTTTCACTCAATATTCTATGAAGAGAAAAAAAAAAGAAAAAAAATGTTGTTGTTGTTTGTGTCAGGTCATGATCAAGTATGTTAGAGAATAATATAACATATTCTGGGGCCTCACCTACAAGCTTAAGCTTTTAGGTGAGATGGTTCCTTAACATGGTATCAGAGCCTTGTTGACCCAGCGGTCACGGGTTCGAATCTCACCACCCCCATTCTATTTGATAAAAAATCAAGCACAAGGTAGTATGGGCCTGTGTACAAGTGTCAAGCCCAAAGGGCTTTCACTTGAGGGGGTGTGTTAGAGAATAATATAACATATTCTGGGGCCTCACCTACAAGCTTAAGCTTTTAGGTGAGATGGTTCCTTAACAAAGTAGACCTTAAGAAATTTAACACGATTTGTTGGTAACGAATTATTAGACAAAATAGCTGGGGAGACGGGAGAGATTGAAAGAGAAATATGGACTGAAAAATGGTCCAAGCATTTTTATTATTGACAACAACAAATCATCGTTTTTCGTGTATCAACATAGGAATTTAGCGGAAACATGTACAAAATATAATTTATATTTTTTTAATTATATTTCTTTAAATAAAAATCATTTGAACTTGAAATTTAAATCGGTCAACATCAGTTTATGCTTAGAATATTAATTATTTGTATGAGGATGAATATGTTAAACTTATTTAACACAATGTATAGCCAAAAACAAAAAAAAATCAGAGTTTAAGTTACCGGTCTAAAGTCTAAACTGTGAAGAAAATATATGTTTTATAGGTTCTGAAATATATATATATATATATATATATATATATATACACACACACAGTGGTCTTGCCCATACTGTAGCATTACATCAATATTAATGCTGTGATCTTGCCCATGATTATAATGGTGATTTGACAGAACTCGAAAGAGTACCGGAGCTATTATTTGCCGGGAAAGAAGTAGGAAAATGTGCGTGGTCAGTTTCATCAACATTATGCTCTAAGATAGGGCCTAGGGGGTCCATTTATTAGTGGTTGTCCTTGACCATTTAATCGCATGTGCATTTTTTATTTTTTGTTGTTTGGTCCACAAGCATAAAATGTTACCAAAAATTTATCATAGAACAGGATTTTTTTGTACTTGGTATTGAAGAAAAAAGACGTTTTTTGTATGAAAATCAAATTATGATGATTTTTTTAATGTAAAATGTGAATTCCTTTTTTTTTTTTATTTAAGAGCAAGATAAATAAAAAGACTCCACCTTTTATGATATTTTCTTATTAGCATGTTTTTTTTAAAAAAAAATAAATAGGAAAATAGCATTGATGGGAAAAAAGAAGTGAAATAACAGTTTATATCTATCATGATTGAAAAACATGACATTTATATAATGTCGCTATATCTAAAAAAAATTATGAAATGGATTCACATTAAGAGAGATGAGAGAGGAAAGAAAGAAAAAAGATATTGGAGCCCACTAAAACTTCAGTTATGACATCATTGTGCCATAATAAATATATTGATAACACAAATCTAACAACACCAATAAAAACAAGTCTTGATGCCCAAATTGAGGGATTTTTTATTGTTTTATGTTCACATGCATATAAAAAAAGTTTGGAATACTTATCAAATGATGTTGTATTTACTTTTTTAATGTTGTGTTATTATTTACTGGATTTGTTTTTGATGTTTTTGATATAATAATGTTATTGTTTAAGTATATACAGATAGATAGATAGAGAGAGATAGCCAGAGAAAGTTGTTTTAGTATTTGTTTAACTTAAACAAAGCATATTGAAGCAAAGATGTTTTTCTTGGCTATGCTAAGTTTGTTCATGACCAAAATGAGTTTAGAAAACTAATTGTGAATTCATAACGCATGAAAAGATAGTTTGATTTAAATTGATAGCTTTTAGATTTGTTACCTCATGCATGATTTGTATCAATTATGATACTATTAGGCAACATTCTCGATGTAAAAGTGCGTCAAATTATATTTGTAAAAACTTGAATTGGTCTGCAGAGATAATTTGAGATTCAGCCGAGTCGGAATTTGGACTAATTCGAGTTGAAAAACAAAAAGAAAAATTTGTTTGATGTTCCCAATCCAAGTTGATCTTAAGATGTAGTTGAAGTGGATCTAACTTGATTAACACCATACCCTAACCTGCTGATTTATTTATTTTAATTAAAATAACATAATTTTGATTGTTTTTTTTTAAATAGTGGTGGATGCTCTCAACCTATGATCTTGATCTTACTTCAATCAAAGCTCAAGTTTTACAACCTCGCCCCATCCGGCTAAAAAGAGATTCAAAAGCTTGGGTTAAAACTGTCTTGAAATTATTATAAAATAGTATATGCATGCACCCTTGTACATGGTGAACAAGCTGTCAAGATTAAGACTTTTTTTTTTTCCTATCGATCTTTCGACAAATTTGGCTGTCATCCTCTCCTTAAAATGTCAAGCTAGGTGCAGACTTTTGTCTGCCAAACCCGTCTAAAATTTGTGGCCATTGCTAGATACTATGGGTATGGACACCTCTCCTATTTGACAAATTAATATTCCGTTTGTGATTAATGAGTTTAATTCTTAAATTTCATCTCCTTCCATGTTTGGTATTTATTTCAAAAGTGATTTTAAAAAAAAAAGTTAAAATTTTTATTTTTTAATTTAAATTAAAAAAATTGGTAATTTTAAATCATTGTCTGTAATATGCTGATGTAAAGAATATTTTTTATTTAAAAAATAAAAAATATATTATTTTGATATATTTATAAATAAAAGGTATTTTAAAAAATAATCTCAACAACACTTTTAAATAGTCATATGATATAGAGTAACTTGAAGTCGCTATAAATCTTGTCATCTTAATTAATTACATTCAAGATTAAGAGAAAATTTACTATTTTCTTACTGTTCTTTCCTTAATTGATTTTAAGCACACTTCTGGAATAGATTGAGAAGTAAAATTACGATAAATCCACAAATCCACAGTATTTTTAATTAGGTATCAGAAAAAAAAGCTAAATAAATTAGATGTGTAATATGATATGTAGGAGCAAAAACAAAGAAGAAGAAGAAGAGTTTGTGCAATATGATTGTAAAAAATGTGTAGTAAACTTTGGATTGCATAAACTAGAATAGCTTCCCTTGTCATAAAACTCTACATCTCCCTTCCATAATTTAAACTTGAGGTATTTAAATGAAAATTTATCTTTTATATTTTATCACCTTGGAATGAATCACTCTGGTTGCGTTTGGTTAGCGTTTTAGTGCTAATTTGAAAGTTTACTTGATATTATTTTTAAAAATATTTTTTTAATATCATCACATGAAAATAATCTAAAATCATAAAAAAAATTAATTTAAAGTAAAAAATAAAAAAATATATTTTTTTAAAAATACTTTTGAAACGCAATGTAAACATGATCTTGAAACTTAAAAAAAAAACATATATAAATAGATAAAATATGTTTAATTGGAAAAAACAATAACATAGATGTATCTTCTAGAATTTTATTTTTTATAAATTAAGAACATACAAACATGTCATATTTGTTTATGATGTATTTTTAAAACAAAAAGGACATACAAATATGCCCATCTGTTTATGTTGTTACCGTAAAAATGTATACTATTATATAAAATTTCAAAATATAATATATATTATTTTATAAAATAAAATCTTTCTTGAGACTCCCATTATCTTATATTTTTTTATCAATTAAAATAAATATCATGTCAAAAGGCTATTTTAATATAAAAATCAGAGTTGTTAAATGGAATTAAATAATTCATATTATTCTTATACATAAACAGATAATGCATTTGAGACACCATCGAATATTTCAATAATAGTTTAAGACATGGCTTACTAAATATTGCTTATAGAATTTTGAGTTATCTGAAGCTGCTTAAATGGGGAGATCGGGGAAAGGAATCCTTTTAGTTGCTTAATCTATCAAAAAGCCTTTACAATTATGACAAATTAATTATGACTTCATCTTTAAGCATTTGAAAAAAAAAAAGAGTTTAATATTTTTAAAATAGCATTTTTCACTTTTCAATCTCACAGTTGTGACAATAAACAAACGTTTTATAAAATAAAAGTGAAGGAGATTTTTCTTAAATAAAGGTTAATATCTTATTTGATATTATGTTTCAAAGGTGTTTTTGAAAAAAAAATAATTTTTTTAATGTTTTTAGATCATTTTCATATGTTGATGTCAAAACTATATATATTTAAAAAATAATATTATTTTAATATATTTTTAAACAAAAAATATATTAAGAAACAATTTCAACCACACTTCCAAACATACACTAAATATTTAAAAGTTTATTAGATTGATTTTTAATGATGGATACACACACAAAATCTTGGGAGGATATCATTTTCTTATACTACTAATGTTTTTATTCAATAAATTGATTAAATGATATTTAAAAAACATTATGTTTGAGAGATTTCACTATGTTAATCTCGAGATAAAATATTTTTATGAAGTTAACTCACGAACAACAAAAGGCTATTCTAATTATCATTCAAACCAACTTCTACCAGATTACCTTTATATATATATATATTAGATGACAAATCATAGAAAATTAAAAATTAAAATTAACTAGATCAGGTAAGGTAGTGTTTTCTTTCTATATTTTATTAATCTATACCAGTTCAGATTTTAAAACAAGGTAGACAAGAGCTACATGTTTTTGAAGTTTGAATAAAACATCAGACAGAAGAAGTTTGAAGTTAATAAAAGTATGTCCACTAACTAACATAGTAAACACTGGACCCACACTTACCACAATACCCTTCGAACTCAATTTTCTTACACTCGCCTCCCTACTCGCACAGGAGATTACATCACAGCGAAGTATACAGAGAGTCACACACATCGACTAACCAATCACAAATATCTATCAACTCTTCTCTCTGTCCCTCCCTCCATCTCCTGGTGTTTCGTTTTGGTCATGTTTGTGTTTGAGACGCACTTGTAGCTGTACTTGGTACTTTTCGTTTTTCAGATTTTGGAATCTCAATGTTTCTTGATCTGGGCATCAAGTATCTCTTCTTTAGATCATAGTTTAGTGTTAAAAATCTTTGCTTTTGTCACTATAAGAGAAAAACCTATCCGGTTTTTGGTCTTTTTGAGCGTCTTTTGCTTTCTTTAACAGATTCAAAGTAATGGGTTTCTTGTTGAAGTTCCAAATAAGGTTTGCTCAATATCAGGTTAGTTTCAAATAGCCGTTCTGTTTTTGAGATATTTTTGGTGTTTTGCTGTGTATTTGTATTGTTTTTTTTTAAGTTTTTGATGCTTGTGGCTTTTGAGGAGCCACTTGAGATTGTTTTTGATGGTTAATTTAGCTCTACTATGTTTATATATTGTGAAAGTTGAGATTTTTATGCCTTTCATGGATCTTGCTTTGAACTGGTTTAAGTAGATTCTGTGTGGTTTTTGAAAGTACTCTGAGTCTGGATTCTTTGATTCATCAGTTTTCAAGGTATCAAATTAGTGAACTTTGTTTTTGAGTTTTTGGTATATAGATGTGCCTTTTCTTGATTTCACCTTCACTGTTATTTATGTTATTATGTTTCTAGCTATTGGAAGCTATATGATATCTGTTTCAATCCTTTCGTGCTAAAATAGCTCAGGTTCTGTTTGCTTTTGGTTATGCTTTGATTGGGACATAGAAATGGATGTTCCCTCATTCTGCGTTTAGCTGTGGTGGAAATATATGAAAAATGAGAAAGTCACTCGACTCATTTTTAGTGGGCATGGAAAACTGTGTTTTAACTCACTTGATTCAGATATAGTGATGATCTTTTAGAAGTTGAGTATTTGAACTTTCAAGCACATATTTGATAGGAGAAAGAAAAACTGCTTTTCAATTGTGTTACTCCTCTGTATTGTCTTTGCAACCAGATAGGGGGTAAAGGCTATGTTTTTAACATGAAATGGGTCTTCAGCTTCATCTCTGTAGTTCTGTTCTTGTTTGGGGTTATCTAGCTGAGAAAATGGCATCTGGTCTCTCTGTGTAATACACCATGTGTGTATAATAGGTCATTAAAGGGAAGGGAGCTATCACACTAAGTTATGAATATAAGATAAGTGGAACCATGTAAGCATTTGGAATCCTATAAATGATGTCATGCATTTATCATTTAAATATTTGGAAGGTAGTGTGAAGTCATCTATGAAACATGT
The DNA here is from genome assembly GCA_025169955.1 of Salix arbutifolia. NCBI lineage: Eukaryota > Viridiplantae > Streptophyta > Magnoliopsida > Malpighiales > Salicaceae > Salix > Salix arbutifolia. The sequence goes on along the minus strand of CM045904.1, from coordinate 15,540,781 downwards.
CTGGATTCAGACGCAGGGTTTTTTGTTAATGTCAGCAGTGGAGTTGGGCTGGTTAGTCTTGAAATTATTCACTTTATGAAGCACCACTGATCATAGAATAGAAATCTCTTTAAGCTTTGTAATGCATGCTTCTGGTTGGCTTGCATGAATTCTGCTCAGATGGTTCACTGTTGTGAAATCACAAGGTGTGCTTCTTGCCATTGAAATTTCTTAATTAAAAGCTTGACTCTTGTTTCTTTGATTTGACAGAAATATTCTTCATCTATATGAGTTTTTCTTTTGCGGAGTTATATAATTATGGGTAGAGGCCGAGGAAAAGGAAAAAAGTTGACTGTTAGCAATCATGACGATACTGGAAGTGGTGAGGAAGAGAAAATTCCAGCACAGAAGAGGAGGGGAAGGCCACAAAAACCTCTGAAAGATGACATTGAAGAGGAAGAAGTTGAAAAAATTGAAGATGAAAATGCAGGGAAAGGAAAAACCAACATCACAAGCAAAGACACAAAAAGCCAAACAGCAGCAGAAAATGGAAAGAAGAGGAAGCGACATTCACAAGTAAAGGAGAAACCAGATTCAGTGAAGGAAGAAAATGGTGCTGGAACCAGATCAAGTACTGATGACTCAACCAAGTCTAACGGTTTTCGTCATAATGGAAGTAGGCGAAAAAACAAGCCTCGTCGTGCTGCTGAAGCAGGTGTGGAATGTAAGTGAAGCCATTGTTGGCTTTTGCATTGGGTCTCTTCTTTTGATGACTTCCGGTAAATTATATAGGAATTGAGGCCTAGTAAAATCTCTAGTTTCATTTTGAATTTTTTGGTTTATTATTTTGGTTATCCCTTTTCACTTATATGGGAGTTTTGTACTGCCTGTAATTTTTATAATGCTATTATGTTTCATACCATCTCTTGGGTTCCTTAATCATATGATTTGCATAACATGCTCGTCCCATTGAAATGTTCTCTTCTTTCCTTCCAAATTTCTGCTCTGATTATTTCCTATAATTTCATCTTCATCACTGCACTTCTAATCTCACAGCTCCTTGTCAAACTCCTTTGAGTGGTTGAAACGACATCGAAGTCTGTTCGTAGAAAGTTTATGCCATCTATTCTTAGTTCCTTACAGCTATGCACATGATGTAGATAAACATCTCAAATTGTCTTTCTTCCTGTCATGGCATTTTGATTTAGCTGGTAGGAGTCGAGGGATTGCATTTACCGGGGTGGTAGTGTATTGCATTGTGCTGGATTTTACATCTGCCTCTAGCTGTGGACTTGAATGGTAGACTCTTAATGCTTGATCAATAGTAGTGCAGCTGTGTTTGCTTGCCAGGTCTAGAGCTTCTGAATTACTTTTCACAAATTCATTCACCTTGCCTCGGCAAAAGGGATGATGTAGATACCAGTGTTGTTAATCGTCTTCCACGTTAAAGAATTTGCTCTCAAGTTTGTCCTTGGTTGAAGATTCTTATGATCTTGCATTACTTTATTCAAGAGTGTCAGTTGAAGACAAAAGGTTAGAAACAGTGCGTGAGTAGCTTATGTGGAAACCCACCTGTTACTTCTTAATGGCAGTGAAGCTGATAAGTTTGAATTGATCACCTGAAAACCCTAAATTCGGGTCTTCTAGGGCACAATGCACTGAATGATGTTGGACTTATGTGGAAGTTTCCGACTTCCATGCATGATTTACAAGTTTTGGAAGTTTTTGAGTGTCCTGAAGATGAAGCCAAAGAACTAATAGTACTGTTTTTCAAAATGTTTTTTTTTTAACATTGAAAATATATTAAGAGAGCAGATATTCACTAAGAATGTCCTTGATTTGCTGCCCTTTGGCTTGAAAAATAGACTGCTTACCACAAAAATATCTTAAGAGTATGTATACGTGGCAATTGCATTGCATTTCAAACTGTAGTTGGCCACGAAAAAATAAATAAAAAACTGTGCTACTAGGGTTTATGTCGGGACATTTCCTGTAGTGGAGTGCTGGTTGTTTTTTTCCTTCCCTTTTCTAGCTTGTACAAGTGAAATCTGTAAGAAACACCAAGCGTGACATTCTTTAGGACCCACTGGGCTTCCTTCAATTGGAAATTCACTTGGTTTTTTAATTGAATTAAATAAAATATTAATTTAATAAAATTAATAAACCTAACTAGATCTATAATGGACCAAATATGATCTGAACTTTACTTAGTCGATTGTGCTGTTTGGAAGTATGGTTGAAGTTGTTTTTTAAACTATTTTTTGTTTTAAAATATATTCAAATGATTTTTTTTAAATATTTTTTGACATTAACATATTAAAATAATTTAAAAACACAATTTTTTTTAATTAATTAATTTTTATTTTTTTTTCAAAAATATTTTTGAAACGTAGTGTCAAAAACCTCTTATAAAAGAGAAGAAATTGTCTAATATATTATCCTATAACTATTTTTTTTTCAAGTCAATCTCATTATAGAATAAGTAATATATAGAGCAATGACTTGAAAAATTAATTACAAGTGGGGGTCTCATAGTTTTCTTATATTTGAAAAAAGATTTTTGTTTTTAAGTTTGATATTAATGGTACACCTAGAGAAGCAAATTAAGCATGGGCAGGCAGGGTCCATGGCCTCTGAGCAATTTAAGCATTGTGGATTTATTGTGAACATGATTTCCCCCCTTTTTCCTGTTATTTTTATTTTAAATTTTACATTTAAGGATCTAGTTGAAAGCTAATTTATTAAAAAATACTCTAAAAACATGGGGAAATATTGTTCTGCATTGTGGATTCACTGTCCATGAGTTTTGATTTTGTCTTTTTTTTTTAATTTTGCCCTTTAAGGATCTAATTGAAAACTAATTTAATGAAAACTCTAGAAGGTAAAATTGAAATATAGAAGACCAAAGTAGAGAAAAAGGAGGTGGTGGGTAGGGTAAAATTAAAAGAAAGAGAACAAAAGTGGAAAACACAAAAGAGATGGCGCCATGTTTGCTTTAGTCCTTGTGTTTTATGAATTATTACAATTAGGCCTCTCCAATTATCAAAGTTTTCCCAGAAATCATTTCTCATCCAAAAATTCATTGCTCTTATGCAGGGTTCACATTCATTTTTCTCGTTGTTCAATTTTTCTTATGCAGGGTTCACATCCTTTCTATTCAAGTTTTTTCGAGGTGTTCGTGTTTTTGAGAGTTTAATCTTCTTCTTCTTCTTCTTCTTCTTCTTTTTGAGAGTTTAATCTTCTTCTTCTTTTTGAGAGTTTAATTTTTTTGGGTCTAGAGTTTATATCCTATTTGTTATGTCATTTTTTTTATTAATTTTTTTTTGGCTTAAATATGTGTTTGACAAATATCTTTTAGCCTAATTTTGGATAGTTTTATTTTAAAAAATTAGGCTTTTACTAAACGAGGTCTAAATAAATAAATAATAATTTTTTTTCTTGCATATGGCCAGAAATCCCATAATTATTCTAGGATTGTTTTTAAAGAAAATTTAAAATATTGCACGAATTTTACAACAAATTTGTGAAGTTTCATAAGGTTTTGTCCTATATTTTAAAAATACCAAAAATATTATTTTTTTTTATTACGTAGGATCATGAACTTATATGTAAGATATATTCCTGATAATAAATTAAAAAAACACCAAAAAGTATTTTGTTTTTTGTTAACATCCAAAATTATGAATCTACATGTAAGATTTTTTTTTTCCTGATATTAAATAAAAAATGTAGTTCCCTTTTTCATGTTTGGCATTTATACAATTATGTTGTAACCTAATAAGATAATGACTTTGTTACTAAGAAAAACTTTTCTTAAACTTTAAACAAAACAACAATTAGAAAACACGGCAACAAATAAACAATTAGTGCGGTGATTGTCATTGTATTTTTTGTATTGGTACAAGATAAGAACTTGTTGTCGCTGTTTCCAATATCATTCTCGACCATGTCAACCCGGGAGGATTATCGCTGTGACGATATACAAAATGGTGACTCCACTGCTATCAAGTAATTTCTCGTGCATATCATAGCCACCTTGCAATAGCTAGCTTACCTTTAACATTCTATAAAAGCAAATAGATTTGCTGTTAAATTTCCATATTATTCCAACCAGATATATAACACAGGGGGAAACGGAGCCAAAAATTGGATGTTACTTGCAGTGCCTTCCACTAAATTCATTGAAATTAGTATTTTTTTAATTGTTTTAATATAATTAACTGCCACAGCAGGATACTACATCGTTAATGCTCATCTCCATTTTAGAGAAGAAAGCAGAAACTTTCTGGTGTAGTTTCCTGGGTAATTTAATAAATATGGGCTGTTGAAACTCTTGACTTGTAAATATGGGTTGTTAAAAATATGACTTGTTCATGCTCTTTGACTTGTAGATATGGCTCTTGCCTTGCTGGTTTTATACGTGGGTTTTCGACGACTTCTGCAATTCTTACACACACACACACACACATGAAATCATCATCCTTTATGTTGTAAATATTGATAGTTAAGTACAATAAAAAAATTTCTTTTATATGACCACATAATCTTTTAGTTTTGTAAGAATGCAGTAAGACAACATATCCTTGTTTTTTTTCTTTTGGAAAGAATTGGAGATCATAAAAAAATAATTTACTTGTGTTATATCTAATTTCACCAAATATGTTGTAATTCTTTTAAAATAAGAATAAATTTCATTATGGTAATGTTTTGAAATTCAATATGATCAAGAATGAATTTTTTTCAAGTATTTGGATATGGAGTAATCACAAGTTCATATCAATATTCTCTTTAAGAGAGTGTTGTTATATTTCAAACAATTGTAAACTTTAAAGAGTTTAAGTGAAAAAATCTTGTTTATTGGTGAGGTACATCACTAAGGTGAAAAATCTTGAAGAAGATATTTATTCAGTAGGTGAAAATGGGCTTGGTGACGATTCATTAAAGATATTGTAATATTTTGCTTGGATTAGTAAGGAATAAAATACTCAAGACTAATTTGCTACTTGAGATATGAATGTAGACTTGTCGAACAACGTTAAAAATTAAGCTTGCAATTTCTATCTCTTTACCTTTTACTTTACACAATTTAATTATATTGTTTGTTAATTGTGTTTAATTGCATTGATTATAATATTTGTCATTATCAGCGGAACTCCTAACTCATCCTAACTCACATCTCCTTGGATGTATTGTTGCCTTGCCTCTAGAACAACATCCTAACTCACATCTCCTTAGATGTATTGTTGCCTTGCCTCTAGAACAACAGTTGTGCATGACATCTTACCAGATCTATATATACTTAGGCTTAGTAAATAACTCAACCCATGAAAGTTGAGTTTGTTATCTTGTCAAATTTACATGTATTGTAGCTCAACTCAAAAACTCATAAACTCATAAATATTAGATTTGATTGTTTATCAGATCCATATGTACTTAAACTCATCATATATTTAAATCCAAGGAAACTAGGTTTAATATCTCGTCAGGCTACACGTAATTGGACTCAACTTGTAGCCGTATTCAAAGATGCTGAACTTTGATGTAAGCCACACCTAAGTCATATGAGCTTGACATTCTACAACGCCCAGATATGTTAGATTATTACCATGTATTTAGGCCTTGTAATCATACATGTTTTAAAACAAATTTATCAAAACTATATTGATCCATCAATTTACGAAGTCACTTGTAATTCTAATAACAAGTAGCTACGGTTCTGCAGCAAAATCATTCTAATCGATAGACTTTTTCTTAGGAATACATTCATCAAAATGATTTATCAATGTCAAGAGTTCATAAATACCAGCATCATGAAAGGTTGAATTTCTAAAAGTCTATTACTCGTCGTTTGACCTGGAAAGTAACAACCCCGTGTTGTTATTACAGAACAAGGGATTAAAAAAAAGGGGGCGTGCAAAATCATCAAATCTAGCAGCCGTCAAGAGTAATTACTCGTATTCGTTGGAGATTTGAAGGCAACATGAGGGCTTTGTCTTGCAAGAAATGCTTGAACAGGACGAGCAATATCAAACTTCCAAATTTGAACAGTCAACTCAGCTTTCTCAATAAAATGCGGCTCATCTTATCCATAATCCAATCCACGCGGAGCATGACAAGGTGGGCAGCAATATATATTGTTAAATACAATAGAGATTTTATGTTGTTTAAGAAGTAATGATATTTTATTCTTGAAATTCATTTTAAGAAAAGATATAGATATAAAAAATAGAAAAAAAATCAGATAAAGATATTATTATTATTATTATTATTATTATTAATGGGTTATAAATTTTTTATACATTTGTTTTGTTTTTCAAAGTTAATTGTATTCAATGTTCTTCAAGTAGAATCTTTATAGATAAACAAAATTAAAAAAATACTCTTTAATATGTTCATTTTCTACCAAAATGGTATCAATATCAACAGCAGTATTTTTTCTTGGGTCCAAAAAATTAATAAAAAATAGATATACATTCAACAACTTATTATTTCCGTTACCACACATACTTAACCTACCTTATAGATGAAGGAATGATTATCTATGGACCGATCGAGTAGTAAAAGGTCTCAAGAAATTGGATTAGTAGTTGAGAGATTCAGCTTATCGTGACACGCAATGAACTCAAAAATTTTATATAACAATAATTATCCCGGTGTGATCTTCTTTGAGAATACAACCACCGTACGCTGATGAGATTTTCGACCTTAAATTAGCTAACTTAGGAATGAAAGCAGAAGCAGCCTCCAAAAGCAACAGAGAAATCAAGACAATTGCAGAGCAATTAGACCCGTCCTTCTTTGAGATGTTAATGCAATGCAACATGAACGACGGCGCTTTCTCGGAAGAAATGATAGGACTAGAAATGTCAACCCTCCAAATTTCCATAGCCAACTCAGCTTTTTCAATAAAATGCGGTTCAACTTCCGGATTACTCATCATCGGTGGATGTAAATTGTGATGCCCACTAGCAAGACGTGGAACATGACAAGTTGCAAGGTCTTGGTCGAGGGATCTTCAACATATTATTTATGGAGATGAGTTGTTATATATATATATATATATATATATATATATATATATATATATATATATATAAGGAACACATTTATTTACGGCATGACTTGAATTAAATAATATTTTTATTTGATTTGATTTGATTTAGATTTAAATAATATCTTGATTAAATAATAATTTTTATAATTTTAAATTTATTGAGATTTAACAATAATTTAAAAATATTACAAATTTTACTTAATGTTTTGATTATATATTATGGGAGTCAACTATTTGATATTAAACATGGTGGAAGAGATTTTCATGTATGGATTTGATTACACAAGCATAATCTATTAAGCAAGATTTCAAGATATGGTGTATGGTATTCTTTCTTAAATGAAAATATTTTGGACTTGAAACTTACAAAAGTTCATACTATTTTACGATTAATTTCTATATGAAAAAGAATTGTGAGATTTAAACTCATGATTACTTAGTTAATAAAACTTTGATACAACAATATGATTTATATCATTTTCTAACATATTATTTCCTCGTCTCTTACCTTTCCATTACTTTAATTTTTTTATGCGACTATTGTAAGTTTTTTTCATGTTACAACAAACAATTTATCCTATATAAAACCTTAAAAAGTATATGATTAAATCAATTAATGTGCCAATAACATTTAATTTGAAAGCTCTATTTGGTAATATAGTTCAACTTGTTTTTGAAAGTTTTTCTCATACTATTTTTTGTTTGAAAAAAATATCAAACTAATTTTTTTATATGGTGTGCAATAATTTTGATGTGTTAATATAAAAAAAAAATTATATTTTTTTTAAAAATAATTTTACAAATATATCATGCTCCTTATTGTCAAATAAGATAAAAGAAAAGATAGCTAAGATTATGATTAAAGAAGAAGTCATCCAAAACCCACATAAAACCAATAACTTAAGAGTGCTTGTTTCTCTGTAATTAGAGAGTACAATTAGAAAGTCGCTATCAATTACAGAGGGCGCAGATTAGAAAATTTTAATTCTATGCTATATAATGGCCGATTACACACTCTTAATTCTGAATTGACCATTTCCATGAATTTAAGAGTTGACCTTCTCCATTAATTTTAAGTCATATTACCAGGTCATCGTACTTTATTCACCTAATATAAATTCTTGTAAGCATTGATAAGAAATTTATAAAATTTTAGTAAATCAATAATTATATATATATATCAAGGAAATAACAGTTTTGAGAACCACCCAAGTTACTAATTCAATTTGGAAGGTACATGCACACTCAATAGAGACGGAGATAGAGGGACAGATGTGAGTGCTACATCAAATTTATATTATTTTTGTTATATTTTACTAAAACATTTACTGTAATTCAAAATCTTATGACATCGTTTAATCAAGTTGTGCTTATGAATTAAACATATTTTAGCCGAACTTTAAAAAATATATATTTGATTAAAAATAATTGCTTTTAAAAAAAGAAGTAAGTAAGCTATCACCGTAAAACGGATAAAAAATGGTTAAGACAGAAGCATGTCTCCTCCTCCTTGTCTTATGATAAATCAAAGGGAGGGCTATTTGTTTTCAAGAAAAACAACAAAACAAAGCATACCCTTATATGATATTTTTAAAATAATCTTATATTAATTATTTAATATATTTTTTCAGACGGCTTATTAATTTGTGTTGAAAGATTTAATTTAACATATAAAAAAAACGATCATGAACGTTTATTAATTAAAACCGTGTTACTATATTAAAAAATTATCTGAATTCAAAACTTAGAATTTTAAATAAAACAAAGCATTATTGTTTTATATATTCTATCTTTACGCGTATCCCTAACAAAAAACAAATTGTATGAAAGTCAATTAAACCTCGTACAAAAACTTGATACATGCGCACTCGTTGGAAGCACCTAGTTTCCAAGTTCATGATCGATTTCTATATAAAGGTCTCGTCGTGCCTCTCATTGTGAGCACATCACCTAGCTATCAGTTCCCTTTATAGTTTACAGAGAAAACAATTAAGCATGGCCGTGTTATTCATTCTCATCCTTGGCTTGTTGGCTAGTAATGTTGTTATAGCCACTACTACGCCAAGCCATGAGATTCGTTCTCTTAATCGTCATAGTTTTCCTCCAGGTTTCATTTTTGGGTCTGCATCTGCAGCTTACCAGGTCATTGATTTTATTTTACTGTTGAGCTGAACTAAAATTTCAAGTTGAGATTCTTACATGATGATTGTATTTGACGTGTTGTTTTAGGTTTATTATATTTCTTTCAAATATTTCCTTTATAATAATTAAAATAAAAAAATAAATCTAGATGTTAAACCCTATTATGATGTACATTTTCTCAGTACGAAGGTGCAGCTTTTGAAGAGGGCAAAGGACCAAGTATTTGGGACACATTTACACATAAATCTCCAGGTTTCTTTTTCTTGTCATAGTGTTTTATTTACAGTTTCTCCTTCAGTTTTGTTCGTGGGATAAACATTAAGACCAACTTATGTAATGCTTTCTTATATTTCTTCATTATTTATTCTGATTGACTCATTCTTGTAGGATCTGATGCACACATTCGTGCTGATATGATTGCACCCTTAATTAGTGCATTATTAATTATTAAACCTACTGTTTTGCAGCAACTGATCAGATAATTCGTCGTCCATCACTTTTTTTTTTATAATTAATACTAAAAAAAAACAAGTGGTTTGCTACCCTACCCATGGAAAAATTGAAGTTCCCCGCTACGCACGCACGCACATAAAATGACAACTTAGCGCAAGTCCCTTTCTGTCTACCTTCTTTCTTCGGCCCCCGCGGGTGGACGTGCTTCTGTAGTTCTTCTAACTTTAAATACATAGAACATTTTCTATGATTCATGCATGCGAGTCTTTCCATGGGGATTCAATAAATCCCTGAGGAATTAATGTTACACGCATCCTGAGTACTGTCTACAGGCTACATGTGACGAACCCTAGCTCGTTGAGTTGTGATATTGGAGGTGAATATTTTGTTTTATACATAGATGGAAAGATTTTAATTAAGAACTGTGTGCATGGTGAAGTGCAGATAAGATAAGCGATCATAGCACTGGAGATGTGGCTGTTGATCAATACCATCGTTACAAGGTAATTAATCATGATGAGAGACAGGAAGACGAAGACTATTAAGGAAGTCTCCTTTGATTTTTCCATTGTTCACACATGTTTGATGCATAATATTTCTATGTAATAAGAACTCGAGTAAGATTTAGAAAAAAAATAAAGGCAATTGTTAGGAGCATTAAAAACCATAATTAGTCAAAAATAAATTATGTAGTGATATAGTTATCGGCAATGTTTTTATTTATTTATTTATTTTCCAATATTGAATGTCACAGGAAGATGTCAAGATCATGAAAGACATTGGCTTAGATTCCTACAGATTTTCAATCTCATGGCCAAGAATATTGCCAAGTAAGATGATTCACTTGATTAGATCCGCGTAACACTTGCATCCATCTGTTGCTGCCATCATTTCCTGCAAATTTTCAAACTCAAATGGTGATGCTCTAACGTGGAACCTTTTGTTCTTGATCACTAAATAATTTCAGAAGGAAAGCTAAGTGGGGGTGTGAATAAGCAAGGAATCGACTACTACAACCACCTCATTAATGAGCTCCTAGCAAATGGTACGTATTGTGGTTACGACTTAATCTTATACTAAAAGTATTTCCATCATCAATTATACCATGTGGACAATAAGTGAATTCATTTTGATCCTTGCTCTAATTTTCAGGCTTGAAACCCTTTGTAACTCTCTTCCACTGGGATACTCCTCAAGCCTTGGATGATGAGTACAGCAGTTTTCTAAGTCCTGACATTGTGTGAGTAAATTGATTAATCTTCTTCATTTGATTTGAGTTTCTCTCTCCATGATATTGTGATTAACTAAACCCTAAAATTACAGGAAAGACTTTGCGGACTATGCAGATATTTGCTTTAGAGAGTTTGGAGATAGAGTGAAGCATTGGATCACATTAAATGAACCGAATATTTTTAGTCAAGGTGGCTATGCCGAAGGACTTGCACCCAATAGATGTTCGGCTTGGCAAGAGTTAAACTGCACCACTGGAGATTCATCGACAGAGCCCTATTTGGTGGGACACAATCTGATTAAATCTCATGCTGCTGCTGTAAAATTATATAAGAAAAAATATCAGGTATAACCTACAAAATCCCACGCAGCTATAGAGCAAACAAAATCTTCACAAAAATGGTCTCAAGCATGATGAGTTATCGAATGTTTTGCTCTCGCAGAAAACTCAGAAGGGCATAATAGGGATCACAGTAGCATCGCATTGGTTTGTGCCATATTCTACTTCTATACAAGACCTAGATGCTGCAAAACGATCTCTAGATTTCTTGTATGGATGGTACGTGTTGCAGGTGTTGAAATTTATTTGTTCTTGTATTGATTTAAACAATTGAATGACAGCAAATTGTACTCTGCTGTAACTCTGCAGGTTCATGGATCCAGTAGTTTTTGGCGATTATCCACTCTCGATGAGGTCTATTGTCGGAAGACGATTACCCAAATTCACCAAAAAGGAATCCATGGCAATAAAAGGATCATTTGATTTCATTGGAGTGAATTACTACACTGCTTTCTACTCGTCCCAATTGCCTGCAGCTAATATTACACATCCAAGCTACTTGACGGATAGTCTTGCCACCACTAGGAGTAAGTTTGGCTTTCAAAATCAAATCCAAGATAATTGATCAGAATTATTACCTCGACGTTAACCTCTCTTTCTGTGTGCATTTAGGTGACCGTAATGGGGTTCTCATTGGTCCACAGGTGTGTATAGTCGACTTATGAATTTTATTTATTTATTTATTTATGTGTAGTGGGGGGTGTTTATTTATAATTAAAAAATATAGTCAATGGGCTAGAGACTAGGTTATGACCAGTCATCAGGTCAACCTAATCTTTTGACCAGGTTAATTAATTTAAGCTCTAAATTATCTGGTTCCAGATCAATATATATAAGCCTGAGTACTTTTACAACTCTGCTATTACCGTGCACCTTCTACAAACTCGAATTAATTTGCTTGACTTTATTTTGTTTCCTTCTTCTATTCGACAAACCATAGCAGGAAAAAAAAGAAATAAAAAAAAGCAGGAGGAGGATACAACATATTTTCTGAATTCACAACTTATTAATTTCAAACTTGTTTTTTTTTAAAAAAAAAATATTTCAGACAGGATCATCTTGGCTCCATGTTTATCCGAAGGGGTTTGAGAAGCTTTTGCTTTACACCAAGAAGAAGTACAATAATCCAGTTATTTACATCACAGAAAACGGTAATTAAGAGACTTCAATTATCATAATTAGCTACGTACGTGATTTACCATTCCAGTTTTTTCTAAGATCCCATTAAATATCTGACATGAAATACATCCCTTGTTTTAGGCGTAAGTGATGTAAATAATGCCAATTCAACGCTTAAGCAAGCCCTACATGACACCATGAGGATCGATTACTACAGTCGCCATCTCTATTTCTTGAAATTAGCAATCGAGTAAGTACTTGTTAAATGTTATCTCTACCTACCTCATAATTAACAATAAGATATTAATTCTATGATCTTATAGATGTTTTTTAATATATATATTTTTTTAATTTTTGTTTGACAGGGAGGGTGTCAAGGTGAAGGGATACTTTGCGTGGTCACTACTGGATAATTTTGAGTGGACATCAGGCTACACAGTTAGATTTGGAATCGTCTATATTGATTATAAAGATGGATTAAAGAGATATCCAAAACTCTCAGCTGGTTGGTTTAAAAAATTTCTCAAGAAATAAGAAGACATGATTCATTGATTTTTTTTTTTTTTTAAGAATAAGCAAATGAAATTGTATGTTGGAGATCAGGACAAAACACAAGTCTTGTTGTCTGGTTTTCCTTCTATTATTTCTCTGCCCAGAATAAGAATTGTTGGCAGAGCTCTCCAGCCTGTACACTGTATTCTTTTTACTAAATCAAATAAATGGCAGCATCATTCGATGTATTCATTTTAATAGAGAGTTAATATATATAAAACTTTCATTGTTTACATTTTTGGATTGAAATATTTTTTTTAATACAATTTAAGTGTTACATGATATTCTAAAATATAATTTATATTATTATTTAACATTAGAAGCTATCACAACCTGTGCTATTAATCTCATTTTATTTAGTTTTGTATCAATAAAAAAATAATATAAAATAATATTGTTTTTATCTTTATTTAAATTCTGACCCGTATTAAATATTTCGGTTAAATAACAGCCAAAACATGTAGGAAGCACATCACATGCGCCGTTTCGACCATGAATTTTTTTTAAAATATATGAATTAAGTGAATAGCCCGCACCCCCCTTTCCCCAAATCAATTTCACTCAAAATCTCAAATCAAATCCCTAACACTTCTCTTCCTCCGCCCTCACCTGGATAAATCTCAATCTGAGGTCAGCGGCTCAGATTCCTCTTCCTCAATCCTCAGCTCCTCAGTCCTCACCTCAGCAGCTCAGACTCCTCACTCCTAAGGCCAGGAATTCTCACCTCACGACGTCCTCACATGGGCACTGTTAGGTAATAGGTATGCATGCCGCGCTATGTGCAATATGGGTGGGCTTAGGTGGAAAAGGTTATTTAAAGAATATGACAGAAATAAGAACTTCATAAAGTCTGGTTGGTGGAAAATCACTAGTCCCATGTACGGTGACGTTGAGGTTTAAGATTTGATTCAATTGCATTGACCAAATAACGATAAAAAAAAAAGAGGGAGGAGAGGAAGAAAATAGAATTGAGAAATGGATTATTATAACTTCAATATTTTCAACGATATTAATAAGAAATTTCAGAGTTGTATTTCAAACATAAAATTCACCATAAATTATACTATTATATTAATAATAATATTGAAAATAATAATTATTTTCTATTATATTGATATTAATTTTTTAATTTTTTTCATGTTTATTCTTTGTAGTAATTTGAGCAAAACAAGAGATGTTTTAGATCCCATTAGCCTTAATAACACTAATCTATTAAATGAATGGATTTGTGAAGAACCCAATCTTGTTTGTTAAATTAATATTTTAATTTTATATATATATATATAATTAAATAATTAATTATATATGAACAATATAACCCCGAAACGGCGGGCCAAAACGTTTTGAAACTGATATATTTCATACCAATAGAAAAAACAAAATGTCAACCGAAGCAGAATTGACAACCTTGATCACAACATACACTTGAGTAAAAATTGGAAAAATACATGAGAATGATTTTTTAAATTTGTTTTTACTTAAAAAATATTAAATTAATATTTGTTATAAAATATGTTTTATGATTATAATGTACTCCTATAAAAAACAAAATAAAAATATAAAAACTATTATTTTAAATTGACACCTTAATTAATCTGAAAGACCCTGAAGTTAACAACCATGTAAGCCTTACGTGAGCATCATATTAACAACCACAGGGCTCAAGCTCGAACATGAGACAATGAGGGAGCAACACACCAAACCTTATTTTTCTTTCTTAATATGGGTGTCTGGGTTAACTTGAGCACATTTCGATTAATCTCACAGACCCTAAAATTAACGGTCATGCAAGTCTTCAATGACCATCATATTAGCAGCCACAGGTTCAAACATGAGATACAGGGGGAGCAACACACCAAACCTTATTTTTTTTTATTAACGTGGGTGTCCGGGTCAGCTTACGCGCACCTCGATTAATCCAACGAGCCCTGAAATTAATAGCAACCACATGGCTTTAATCTGATACCATAGATCCCAAACTTGTACCACTGGCCACACCTACTACATGGTTCACACCAAACCTTATTTGGAAGCTAGGCAGTGGTTAATATATATTATGTGTAATATTTCATGCTTTTTTGCACATCGAACTCCTATATGAAGGCCGCAGGTCATTTTTGTCTACCCCAACGAGCTATGGCAACCAAAAACTGTTTCTTGCCAAATCTGCTTCTCGTTCTTCGCATAATAGTCACTTTAAATGCAGCAGCTGATGCACCAAGCCACAGCATTGCTTCTCTTAACCGTACTAGTTTTCCAGGGGGTTTCATTTTTGGGACAGCATCATCAGCGTACCAGGTTAGGATTGTGGTTAATTTGTTTTCTCTTAGGTTTTGAAATCCTGATGAGATGTTGATAGGAAAAGCTGTCTTCTTGATCTTATTTTTTATTCAGTATGAAGGTGCAGCAGCTGAAGGAGGCAGAGGACCTAGTATATGGGATGTTTACACCCATCGATATCCAGGTTCTCCTCTCGATCTCCGTAGCTCTAGTTTGATTGATAAATCTACTTGCTTTTTTTTTTTATTTAATTCTGCTTACCTAATGGTAGAATTCAGTGCTTGGACAACAAATTAAACTTTGTGAGAAAAAAATTAGTTTCTTTGCTAATTTTAGTAGTAGATCTGGAGTAATTTTTATCTTTTTGAATCTACAGGTCTGTTTGTGTGGATCAAAATTGTCTTATTAGTTGTTGTTGTTGTTGTTAATGCTTATAGATTAGATCTTAAGTTTTAAGAAATTAATAAGATAATTAAGGGGATATGCTTTATTATTTAATTTTATATTTTCAAATTTTAGAGTCATCTTCGAGAAAGTCTTATTAAGTTTCTTTAAATACATTCAGACCAATATAAATATTAGGTGACATAAATATTAATTGATTTGAAGATATCATATACTATATAAAAAATACATATATTCAACTTGACCTATATATTAATATGGCCAATTTAATTTTCCCTTGACCACTAAAAAGAAGAAGCAATGCCCACCTATTAATTAAAGAATCTTATTGACTATAGCATCCAAGTGATTATATATATATATATATATATATATATATATATAAACTAAAAAAAACAAAGGATTGTTATTTACGTTATTTACTGACCCTAACATGTTCGATTTTTATCTTTACGAAGCATATGATATAGAATAATGTTTCAAGATGCCATGAAATTTGAACTTTTGACTGCCTCCATTTTTATATCATATTGACTTTGGACACAACGTTATGGACAAAATAAAAAAGAAAATGGCTATTTAGCGTAGGATTAGAAATGATTGCAGAAAATTTAAATCATAAGAGTTAGCACATTTCCTCGAGCTATCGATCGTATAAATTCTCTAATGTTTTCCATAACAATTTAATAATTACTCTTGTTATTTTTATGTTCGAATTTGAAACGTTTTGAAAATTAAAATTAAAATTAAATTCATGGGGTGACGGCTTCGTTAACATGTCATATTCTTGACCATATTATAACGTACATATTGAGGTACAAAATATTAATCACATTTTTAATGAGCGATGCCAAACCTACTTTGAGAAACGGAATGAAACCTAACACCTATGGGGTTGAAGAATACAAGGAACCCCACTTTTTGTCCGTTATGTCATTGATGATGCTTTTAAAAAAAATAATTATCAATTAAATGAATTTTTAATAATCTAATATTGATAAAAAAAAATCATTGACCTATGCTAACATAAGTTAACCTATAAAATTTACAAAGATAATCTTTAAAAATAACTAATTAAAAAGTTCAATTAAATGTCGGGTCAACCAAAAAAATTTATGATGCAAGTCATGCATATCATCGTATTTAATAAGTTGTTTTTATCTCATAGATTATTTTTTATTTAATTATATGACAATAAAACACATGATAATTCTTTTATAAAATATTTTCTTAGAAGTAAAAAAATTGTGATAGGCATGTAGTGTCAAGATGGTAAAAGCACATCATTTATAACAAATGGTATAATTTTATTCTTTTAGGTTTGAGTTAATTAAAAAATAGATAATCTATAACAAATGATGCTTTGTTTAAAAGAAGAATTAAAAAAATAAAATAATAATTCGGATGCTATAGATTAACCTGTTAAACTTATGACTTGACTTATACACTCAATTGATTTCAATGCTTTTATTTATCAAAATCTTTAATCAAAATAAAAAATAGAAAAAACAAACAAAAGAAAAAGCCTAGACACATAGGACTAGACATTAAAAAAAACAAAATAGCCAAAGCATGCGGGCTTGTCTTTTTTTTTAAAAAAAAAAAAACTTCTTAAGAAGACAGACGATGTGTTGTCAACTTTTTTTTAAAAGAGTTATTAGAGGATGCGCCACCTTCTTTCTATAAAATTTGGTGACCATATATTGTTGAAAAACAAGGTTTTGGTTTTTTTATTTAAAAGATTATTTTGACTCAAAACACCAAAAAAACACTCAAAACATCTTGATAACCCTATCCATTGTCTTAAAAAAAAAAACCCTAAAAACAACTAAAAAAAACCAATCCCAAAAAAATCTTGCAATCAAATTTGTCTCCTCGAGCAAGGAGAGCAAAACAAAACACCTTGGTAAAACTAACATCGTAAAATGATACTATTGGATATAAATTTCAATTTTGGTGGTCAGAATTATTATCGACGGTCACTTTTTCTCTATACACGAAAATATGGTGTCATCTCTCTTTTTCTATAACAAAAAAAAAAGATTGAAAATAAAAGAAATGATCTTTTTCACCAAATTGTTTTTTGACAACTAAAGAGACCAATCATCTATAAACCAAAAAAGATAAAAGTCAAAATAAGATTTTTGTATGAGATTTGAAGTCACTCAAAAAGCTCAATTGTGAAAAAAATATTAAAAAACGATTTTTTTTAAAAAAAAATTAACTATTCCATTCTATAATGATTTGGGAGAGAATAAAAAATGATTAAAGCTACACTATTTTAACCCCAAGGCTTAATTTCTGTTAATACTAATTGTGAAGAATTATAATCCTTAATTATTACCATTAATGCAGATAGTTACATTGGATATATATAAAATTAGTATCTTGTTGTTACTTTTTTTATTATATGTTTTAAGAAGTTGATTATTGTAATAACTTATTCTCATAACAGACAAGAGGAAGAGAGAACCGTTTGCCTTTCCCAAGTTGTCTATTGTATTGGACAGATCAAATTTAATAATATATATATGCATCGATTCTTGCCTCGCCATGTTGTCTATAATATATATTTTTTAATAAAAATATGCGCATGGTGAAATGACAGGCAAGATAAAGGATGGATCCAATGGAGATGTGGCTATTGACTCATATCATGATTACAAGGTATATAAAATTATTGCTGATAAGGGAAAAATTGAAAAAATCCCATTGATTTTGGATAATTCAATGTATTATAAGTTATATACGATCCTTTTCAATTTCTTGTAGATCAAAGGTTAATGTAATTTTGCTGTCAAATTATTGTACAGGAAGATGTTGGCATAATGAAAGATATGGGCTTAGATGCTTACAGATTTTCAATATCATGGTCTAGAATATTACCGAGTAAGCTTTATATATATTGTATTAATTTATTTTTTGGATTCGAGAAAATTCTATTTTTTTAAGCACTCTTTACAAGTTCGGGTTAAGTGAGTAAAACCCCAGCTATTTTAGACTACATTGTATTAAATTGCCAAAACAATTTCAAAAAAAAATAAAAATACAAACCTACAAAAACTTAATTTAGTAGGTTTATCAAAATAAGGAGGACAAGAAGTTTTTATTTTGGTTGATCACACAACTTGGTTGAACATTATAAATCTCATGATTAGAAGTTGCTTTGATCTTTTTAATTATTAAGCCAAGCAAATATTTGTTTGTTAATTTCATCTTTTACGAATCTAATATTTATTTTCTGGAATCCTCACAGATGGAAAGCTAAGTGGAGGTGTTAATAGAGAAGGAATCCAATACTACAACAACCTCATCAATGAACTCCTATCCAATGGTTAGGGTTCATCTTATAATCTCTTTCAAGAAATCTTGTCACCGGCAAATTACTTATTTATTTCTTTAATTTTGCCATACTCAGGTATACAACCATTTGTAACTCTCTTTCATTGGGATCTCCCCCATGCCTTGGAGGATGAGTATGGAGGTTTCTTAAGCCCTAGAATTGTGTAAGTAATTCTTCCCAAAACTTGGTGTGGTAAATTCCTTAATTTTATTTCGCACTAATTAAAAACCATTAATTTGTTTAATCATAGGAATGATTTTGAGGAGTATGCGGAGATTTGTTTCAGAGAATTTGGTGATAGAGTTAAGTACTGGATCACATTGAACGAACCATGGACCTTTAGCATGGGTGGCTATGCAACAGGTTTGTTTGCACCAGGTCGATGTTCAGATTGGCAGGGACTGGATTGTGCTGGGGGGGATTCAGGAACCGAGCCATACTTGGCAGCACATTATCAGCTTCTTGCCCATGCCAAAGCTGTACAGCTCTACAAGAAAAAATACCAGGTTCACTACTTTACTTTATAAGATTTTTAAGATTGCATTTTAATAATTTTAGAATAAATTTATATCTAAAAATTACTTTATTTATTTATTTATTTATATGAACTTCTGCAGAAAACTCAAAAGGGAGTGATAGGGATCACACTAGTTTCTCATTGGTTTGTGCCATTTTCTGATGCCAAGCATGACCAGAATGCAGCCAAGGGAGCACTCGATTTCATGCTCGGATGGTATGTCTAGGATCTAGCTAGCTCCTGATATTGATGTGTGACTCACTATTGATTATTTAAGAGGACAAATAATAAATTAATTAAATTGTAGCTTAGGATCTCCACATCAACCATTAATGTCCCCCAAAATTATCATGGAGCACAACTAATGGCTTATATATATATATAAAGTCGCTCCTCTTTGATGGTTTATGATCTTTAGTGAAGATTAGGAGACTTTTAGATGGAACTTATAAATATTTTAAATAAAAAAATGCCTTAAAGACGTTCGTTAATATTGTTAAAGAAGAATATAAATTATATTATGAGGCTTCACCTAAGAATTTAAGTTTTTAGGTGAGATAGTTTTTTGACAAGATATCGAAGTCTTGTTGATCCAGCGATCACAAGTTCAAATTTTACTACCTTCATTCTATTTGATGAAAAATCAAACACAAGGTAGTGTAAAGTTGTGCAAGTTTCAAACTTAAAAGGCTTTCACTTGAAAAGACGTGTTAAAAAATAATATAAATCATATTTTAGAACCTCATTTGATAACTTAAGTTTTTAGATGAGATGATTCGTTGACAAATGTTTCCTCTATCCAGAATTATCTTGTAATGATTTATTATTTTATTTTAGATTCACACTAATTTAGTAATAAACCTAAACTTAATTTTTTTTTATGTGTACATAATATATATATATATTTGTAGGTTCATGGATCCGTTGACTCGTGGGGACTATCCGCACACAATGAGATCTCTTGTGGGAGACCGATTGCCTAAATTCTCTCAAGAACAATCCCAGATGATAAAAGGATCGTTTGATTTTCTTGGGTTGAATTACTATACTAGCAATTATGCAGCTTATATGCCCTCTTCCAATTCTTCGAATCCAAGCTATTTAACAGATTCTCGTGTTAATCTTTCAAGTAAGCATGCACATAAATTATACCATCAATTTCTATTTTTTTAATATATTATACAATCAATATCATATAATATATTTTTTTCTCTTGTGTATAGCTGAGCGACATGGTGTTTCGATAGGTCCACAGGTAAGCACCATCTAAATAAAATTTCAAATTCAGTTTTAGCAAATTATATACTTAATATTTCATCTTACTCTTTTAATTTCAAAATGTTTATCAATGGTTCATCCAACAAGCAATCTGTTTTACTGCGTTTTAAAAATATTTTTAAGAAATTTTGATTTTTTTTTAATTTTTACTTTAAATTAGATTTTTTTTGTTATTTTTTGATTAATTTCATTTGCTGATGTCAAAATATTTTTTTTAAAAATAAAAAAATATCATTTTGATGCATTTCTGAATAAAAAAGTTCTTTCAAAATCAATATCAACCACACTCTCAAACATACACTAAATCTTAAACCAGCATAATCGATATAGAATTATTTTCTAAGTTTTAACTAATTGTTTAATCTTTTAAACTGAAATATTTTTATTATACTGTATTGAAATCTTAGAGATTAAAGAGCTATGAATTCAAAATGTTGGTCCAGAATTTTAAAACAAAGTTTCTTCAATTTTTAAAAAATCTTAGTGTCTAGTGTTTGTCAATGGCACACAATTAGTATATGACTAGGAGTAACCATTTTCAGCCCCTTCGCCATCATGTTGATTGAGTTGAACTCGCTCTGCATACGCCATGGATTCCTATCCATATTGTTCTTGCTGCATTGATAAATTTAAGTTTCAAGTCCTTTTCTACTTCTAATTACTGGATTGAAAGACAATCTAGTTGTCTCAGCCTTCATCTTCCTCGCCACATTTTTCTGTTTTTCTTGAAATGAAATATCGCGCAGGCAGCTTCAGAATGGCTATATGTTTATCCAAGAGGAATTCGAGACCTTTTGCTCTATGTGAAGAGAGAGTACAACAATCCACTCATTTACATCACTGAAAATGGTAAATATGTTCTCATCAATTAAGCCAGGATTGTATCTGTAATTTTTAAATTAAGCAAAATACAAGATGCAAAAGCACCAATTTCATACGCTCTTTCTTTTCATGCAGGTATTGATGAATCTAACAATGGCTCGTTAACTCTCAAGGAGGCCCTTGTTGATACCGCAAGGGTTGATTACTATTATCGTCATCTTAACTTCCTTCGAAGATCAATCGAGTAAGTGTCGGAATGTTGTTGTTGTTATTTTTTAAAGTGTTTTTCATTCATAAATATATCAAAATTATATATTTTTATTTTTTAAAATTATTTTGATATAGCACATGAAAATAATCTAAAAATATCAAAAAAATAATTTAAAATAAAAAATAAAGATATTTTTATTTTATTTTTTTTACAAAAATTACTTTTGAAACGCATATTGATTTTCTCCTCTGTTGTTTTTGCAGGGACGGTGTAAATGTGAAAGGATACTTTGCATGGTCGCTGCTGGATAATTTTGAATGGTATGCAGGTTACACCGTGCGATTCGGCATCAACTATGTAGATTATAAAGATGGGCTGAAGAGGTATCCCAAACTTTCAGCTCACTGGTTTAAGAGCTTCCTCAAAAAATGACACGTGTCTCTTCATGTAATAAACTCCTCAATTTTTCTTGAATAAATGCTAAAGAAGGATGCTGATCGGTGGATGCATGGTGTTACAGTGCTTCTTTAGGGTTAAGAATCGCACTCAAAATAGAGAATATCGCCAACATATATGATGAGCAGAAAAGAAACAATCATACAATGCAGTGATTTTGAGTTGTTTTTGTTAATGTGGTTGCTCCTGGTTTTTGTTTTTGCTATAGTTGTTAATTTCATTCTGTTTTGATCGAAATATTTCGTACCAGTTAAAAAATGAGATAAAACAACGTTGTTTTTATCTCGGTTTAAATTCAAATAATTTTTTTTTTAAATAATAAATAATTTTATAATATCAATCATATCTCTTAATCCGACCGTTAGATTAAGATAAAATTTTACGAGGAGTCTCTTGACATATTTATATAAATTATGTTAAAATTTCAGACCAATCAGAGAATGTAATGACCTTACTAGATTGATGATGACATTGTCGTAATATTACACATGTTCATAATTTTGTTCAGAAAAATCATTTTATTTTGTCTTTTTTAGATTAAATTACACAGTTCTAAATAATATATTTTTTTTATTTGAGCTAATTTTTTTTTCAAATTAATAAATTTAATTATATATATATACACATAAACAGTACAGTCCCGAAACGGTGCGCCGAAACGCTCCAAAACCGAAACATTATATTGCAATTGAAAAAACAAAACACCAACCGAAACGGTATTGACAAATTTGGTTTTTGCTAGGTGTTTCTCTCTCTGTTAGATGCTTTTCATAATTGAGTTTGAAACTCAGTTTGTGATGGGTTTTACAGTTGTAAAATCTGTGGTTAGATGGTTACTAAACAATTTGGTCCTGCTGTGAGCTTTAATCACAGAAGCTATCAATCACAGAAGCTATCGCAGAGCTAAATATCCACTAAACATTTTACCATTGATCCATACTTGAAAGTCTGCTTCAATTTTTTGCAATGACGAGCTTCCAGGTTGATATTCTCCCTGGATTATCACCCAAAGGCATGCCAAGACACTTTCATGGCAAGAAATCATGTTTACAGAGAGCATAATCAACAATTCCTTGTAGTGCCGGGTTCTCAAGGTTTAATCCTGAATACAACTCAAATCTATTAGAGAATAATATAAATTATATTTTAAAATTTCATTTGACAATTTAAATTTTAAGTAAGATGATTTTGTAACAAAACCTAGAATGAAATTGTTTCGGTCGATTTAGATTTTTAAAAAAAATAATCGAATTAATTTATCTAGTTAATAGTTAGGGTGACTGGTGAATGTTAATTTAAGTAAAATCTGTTGAATTTCTTAAAATTCTCTTAATTATTATTATTTTTTTAAAATCTAGAATTAATCTGGATTGGCCTTTACCTATGCTCTAATTCTTTGCTTCATGATTATGTCTTTGGAGCATTAATCATCTCCATTTCCGCGATAAAACGTCTAAATTATTGGCGGGGAAATAATTTTACAGTTAAATATTTAGCTGTAGAGCTCACACATAGGCTTCTTATACTCTTTCAGCACCCTTCCATAAACTCCCGTCTAATCTGAACGGTCCACCAAATCATATCAGGTGTACACTTAATCACAACCGTATAGCATCACATACACACAGTTTTCCCCTACATGTCACCACACTGCATAATCCAACTCCTCTGGAAACTCTTAAACCCTGAAACATTGGGTTTGTGCATTTCTCCCTGCTGGGAAAAAAAAATCAATCACAAACTTAACAATTGTTTTTCAAAAATCCAATTTTAATTAGACCCCTTTGGATCTAGAGTCTGACCTGGTGGATTTTTCGAATGGAAATTGGAGGAAGCAATGAAAGCCAAAGCCAAAATGAAACAAAGAAAGGCAAATCAAAGATTCCAAGGAAACCCAAAGAAAGCCTTCTCAAACAAAGTCAGTTTTCTCTCAATGGATTCATTATGAAAATCCCATTTTGGTTAGACCCTTTCGTTTTTTGAGCTTGATTTTTTTTTTTTGCAGAATCTCCAGCTGAATTTTTTGCAGAGAACAAGAACATTGCTGGGTTTGATAATGTAAGTTTCAGTTCTTGATAATGTAAGATTTATTGTGATTGATTTGATAGTTAGTGGTTTTGTTCTGATTGGGTGAAAGTTATTGTGAATTTTAGCCAGGGAAATCTCTTTATACTACAGTGAGAGAACTTGTAGAAAATTCGCTTGATTCGGCGGAATCGATATCGGAACTTCCTGTCGTAGAAATTACAATGTCAGTTTTTTTAGTTTATGATTTTTTTTTGTATATGTGAATGCGTGAATTGTTAAGTCTAGTCAAACTTTTATCTGGTTTGTTGCAGCGAGGAGATAGGGAAAAGTAAGTTTAATTCAATGATTGGTCTTGTTGATCGAGAGCGTGTTGATGCACAACTTTATGATGATTACGAGACAGCTAAGGCTCGTGAGGTGTGTGTGTGTGTGTTGGGGTCTATTCTAAATTCTGATATTGGGTTTTTGCAGTTTGTTGGAATTAAGCTGCTTGGAGTGTTTTTTTGAGCTGTGCAGAAAAGATTGGCAAAGGAAGCTCGTGCTCAAGAAGTGCAAGCGAAGAATGCTGCTCTTGGGAAGAAAGTAAAAGAACAATCGGGTACGAAGGGCATGAAGGGTCGAGGTGAGGCTTCATTTTACAGAGTTACATGCAAGGTGTGATTTCCCTTACACTCAATGTTTTATCTAGTATCTGTTGTTTCATATAGTTTTTTTTAAAACTTTTTTTGTGGTGTTAATGTGTCTCTGAGTTATTGCCAAAATTCTCTCTGAGGGTGTGAATTCTAATGACTCTTGGCTGATTTTATATGCAGGACAATGGGAAAGGAATGCCACATGATGATATCCCAAACATGTTTGGACGAGGTTGGTTGTCACTTGGCAACTTATGTTTGTTCATGCAGATTTGAATAGTTACTTAAATATCAACAAATATCTGAAACTACCATAATTTCTACAAGCTTGATTTTGATTGTACTTGTGTATGCAGTTTTGTCTGGGACAAAGTATGGTCTCAAGCAGACTCGTGGCAAGTTTGGTCTTGGTGCCAAAATGGTAATGAGTTTCTCTGCAGTTTGCTCCATGCATGATTATGCATCTTTGTTCCTGTCATTTGGAATAAGTTATCACGCGAATGATGATGCTACATCATCATTATATTTGCTTTTCCCCTCCAGTTCTTGTGCTGGGATATATCCTTGAGTCTGTCCAACCACCTTATGGAAATTGGATAACAATAAATCATTTAAGTTGCATCTTATGATCATGGATTATGCATTTTGATGCCTCCTTAAATGAACATGGTCCATAATTACGATTGTTGGCAAATGATTTAAGTTAAGGGAAGCTTTGTTAGCTACAATGCTTCATGTTGTCTCAGTTCGGAAGATTATTTGATTGATTTGGTCCACATTTTTGACACTTAGTTACGATGGTATAGATTAGAAGTTAATGTTAATTTACTGCGTTTTACTTATGCAGGCATTGATATGGTCTAAAATGAGTACAGGGCTTCCTATAGAGATCTCGTCATCAATGAAGGCCCAAAGCTATATTTCATTCTGCAGGCTGGATATAGATATTCATCGGTATGACTCAAATTTAGGAATAGACAGAATGCACAATGTTTTCAAGGATCATCTTGTAAATCTGGATGTTACATTTTTCATAAGTGATGGTATTTTTTCTGTGTTTTAGGTCGGTTATGTGTTTGTTGTTACACATGCATGTGTATTGTGCTGAGTTTCATATTTAGTTCTAAGAATATTTGGCAACTTTTTAATTCTATTGAAAAAATGCTTGAGTTTGTAGCTCCTATTGGACTATTAATGGTGCTTCTTTTAAATAACCAGGAACATTCCTCACATTCATTTACATGAAAAACGGAACAATGATGATTGGTGGCATGGAGCTGAAATTCAAGTTGTTATTGAGGGAAATTGGACAACTTATCGTGTACGTAGATCATAATTTGTGTATGTTAACATTTCACTGTACACTTTGAATTTATGCAATGCATTGCAGTTGTGTTCAGCAATGTTTTTTGGTCTGTTTTAAATAATGGTGTTTTGTTACTATATGTGCAGTCCAAGATATTGCATTACATGCGGCAAATGGCTGTTATCACTCCCTATGCCCAATTTCTTTTCAGATTTATATCAGATGCACCCGAGTATGCTATCCATCTCTCTCTCTCTCTCTCTCTCTCTCTCTCTCTCTCTCTCTCTCTCTCATGCGTACACATTCATGCTTCTATTCTTGTGCATCATCATTCTATTAAGCAGATGCTACTTCCATTTTTGCAGTAAGAATGTTACTATACAATTTGCACGGAGAACTGATGTGATGCCTCCAGTTCCCCTCGAGACAAAACACCATCCATCATCTGTTGATCTACTGCTGATCAAACGCCTCATTGCGGAAACTTCAAAACAGAATCTTTTGCAGTTCTTACAGCATGAATTTGTAAACATAGGAAAGTCACTTGCTGAACGATTAATTGGTGAGAACATTACTATGTACATTCTATCAGTACACAAGTCAACAATATAATTTTGTGGTTATAACAATAATCCTTCCCAATTTTTTAGGGGAATTGGGTCC
Organism: Salix arbutifolia; assembly: GCA_025169955.1. NCBI lineage: Eukaryota > Viridiplantae > Streptophyta > Magnoliopsida > Malpighiales > Salicaceae > Salix > Salix arbutifolia. The sequence continues at coordinate 15,513,971 of CM045904.1, read as the reverse complement.
AGAATTTAGCCCAAAAATGGTTGTAAAGTCTCTGAGTGATCAGCAGATAGTTCGCATCAATCAGTTGTTTCGCCAAGCCAAGTTTGATGACCCTACTGGTGATGTAAGATGCTTTTAGGCTCTGAATGTAATTTATTTGCCATTCATTTTTTACTGATGTGAATTGTCCTCACTTCATACTGTGTGGTGCTCTACTTGCAGAATACAACTTTTATAGCTTACCACAATACTGATATACCATTTTCAGTGTCTTAGTCCTGCAGGGGAATACAATCTTCATCTTGGAATTATAAAGGAGCTGCATCCAGATATGGTTGCAACTTATTCAGGCAGGTTGTGTTCGAATCTCTGTTTTCTATTTCTATTTCTTCTAACTAAAGCCAATCTGCATGGTAAAATAGTTATAGGTATCAGAACCAAAATATATATCACCAATCTCTTTTTCTGCTAATTGATAAACAATGTTCTAATTGTGGCCTTTCTTTACCACCATTATATGCAGTGCTCAAGTATTTGAGGGTCACCCATTTATTGTAGAAGCTGGTGTTAGTGTGGGTGGAAAGGATGTTAAGCAAGTAAGTGCGTCTCTCTTGATATTGTGATTGTGATGAAACAAATCAGGCTAGCTTAGGAAATATGTGTAGGTTTTGATCAAATCCAGCACCTTAAAACCAGGAATTTAAGGACTTTTATAATGCACAAGCCAAAGGCAACTCTGCAAATTCTGTAATGGTGTATTTAATGCTCTTGGTCTCGTGTATTTCCTGCTTTATGCTAATTAAATTACTCTGATTTTCTATCCTAGCTGATCATTATCCTGCAAAACTATTTCTCTTAACTTCAGGGTTTGAATATATTTCGATTTGCAAACCGCATTCCACTTCTATTTGAGCAAGGTGCAGATGTTGTCACTAGGACTGCACTTAAGAGAATCAAGTAAGATACAACAGTACAGACAATTCTTTTGATAATTTTGGGGTGGGTGTGGGAGGCAGACGGAATGTTCTCACAGCTAATGCAACAAAATGGTTTATTAAAATGTCCTTTCAGTTGGGGGAGTTACAAGATTAACCAGACGCAGGACAGAATTGGTGTCTTTGTCAGTGTCGTGAGCACAAAAATCCCCTTTAAAGGGACTGGCAAGGAGTATATTGGAGATGATATTACAGAGATAGCTACAGCTGTGAAGGTTTTTTTTATTCTCATTTTCTTTCATTTTGATCCCAGCAGTAGAAATTTACAAGATAGCTAATAAAATCCAACCTTCCAGTCTGCCATTCAGCAATGCTGCATCCAGCTAAAATCCAAAATTATGAAGAAAATGCAGGCCCGTGAGCAACAGGAGAGAAAACGAAATCTAAGCAGGTACTTCCTATTGACCTGACATGTTCTCTCAAGAGTTGTCCGAAATGTCCTTTACTTTTTCCTATTTGCATCTACTGAACTCTGAAACCAAATTTTAACGCACTGGCAGGTATATTCCTGATGCTACCAATGCTGTATATGATGTTCTGAAACACATGTCACAGTCACATGCATCAAAGAGGAAACGTTACAGCGGTGAGGAAGCCGAAATACTTAGCAAAATAACAGCTAATTTGATAACAAAAGAGACACTTAAGGAAAAGCTTGCTGAGCATGTTGAAAAGGTGAGGTCTAATCGAAACTTGTGGATCCTCCATCACTGACAATTTTGAATGGCCTTTTGGTGCATCCTAGCTATGATTTGGATGGCTATTGCATTAATAATGGGATTGGAGACTAAGATTCTATCGTCAGACCAAGTTCGAACTCTTTGGTAAAAAAACCACCAAACTAATCAAGCAATACAGGACTCTAATCAAAAGACGTAAGATGCTGCTACCTATTGAAAATTGACATTAGAAACATCAATGAGAATATTTTATCTGTCTTTCAATTTCCCAGCAAAGCTGGTTCTCTTGCACGCTTATAACAGCCAGTGTGTCGATTTCAAGTCAAGTTTCCTAGCTATCCGGTCCTCTCCCTCGCTTATTTTCTTTCCCTTGTATGTAAATTTGATCGGTTCTTTGACATGCATGAATTTTATTTGCAGGTGGACTATGAGATGGCAATGGAATACGCGACGCAAAGTGGAGTGACCGAAGAACCAAGAGAAGATATATTCATCCAAACCCTTGATCCTGAAAATAAGTTCATCGAATTCCAAAGTCCCATCTTTGTTTTCAGACTCGTGTGTTAGGAATGCGTCCGGGTCCGGATTTACTTCGAACACCTTACATCATTGCCTCCTCAATATAGATTCAAAACTCTGGTTATAAAGTCGATTTCATTGTTTACTTGTATCTGATTAAACTGCAGCCTTAAAGTCAATTGCCATTGTATGAATTATCTATTAAAATTGCTGTTGTATTTACAACTCGAAGCATGATAGATATTGTAACAGAAGAAACTGTGCTGCTGTGAAAGAGCTCAAGACACAGACCAAGATATGCCTGATTGGAAGTGTGACTATAGTTGTTTCTAGAAAGTATTTTTCGTTAAAAAATGTATTAACAACATAGATTTTTTCCAGGTCAATCAGTCTTTCTTTCTTATATTTTGCCGGATCTGTATAAATGTCCCCAGGAGGGGTAGTATGGCGGCAACGGCCTTGCTCTTGATGTTTCAAGAGCAAGGTTCGAGCCGGGGCGCGCACACTTTTCTGTAAGAGCCTGGGACAGCTGGGGTTTTACTCGTTCACCTGGACCCATAAAATACGCTTTCCAGGGTGGGTTTCCTCGAATTAAAAAAAAAAATCTGTATAAATATCCCAGGTCAGCAGGTCCCAAGTCAATCTGCCATAACAGTATAGATTTCACAACTATGCCTTGAATGAAAATCTACCTGCCTTACGTGCTTGTATAGTCTTACATTTTTTTCAATCTCTCTCTCAATCAAAGCCTAACATCAAGAATTTTCTTACCATGCGTAACCAAAGACAAAACATCTACATTTTTTTTCTTTGAGCATACGTAGATAGTTTGATCTCTATAGCATAAAAAATAATTAAATATTTTTTTACTAGTATCTATCAAACTCAGCAATTGTTTTCAAAGTTGCCCTTTTTTTCTCATCTGATAACGTTTTTCCATATTTATCAAAATAATAATAATAGATAAATTGAAAAGGATATAAAATATTAAAATTGACAAAAGTATTATGTTATATTATATTTAAAACATAAAATTAATTAATTAATTATTTTTGTTAATAAGACTATAACTCGATCAAAAACGAGACTAGATTATTTTTATTTATTTTTTACGAAAATAAAACATTCGGTGAAATATTAAATTTAGCCTGGACCAAGCCTTAAATCAATGAATTAATGGTCGGAACAGGTTTTATGGATTATCTGAAGTTATTTTTTAAACATTAAGCAAATTCTATTTCATTTTCGTGCTTCTCTTTTCCTTTATATATTCATCATAATATCACTCTCATCAGGAACCCATTTCCAAGATTTTCAAGAAATGGCCAACCAACTTCCCCAGATATCCGTTATTGGAGCTGGCATCTTTGTCAAGACTCAATACATTCCAAGACTAGCTGAGATCTCTCATCTTTTTGTTCTTAAATCCATCTGGAGTCGCTCTGAGGTGATTCATTGCTCGTTACTCATTTCATTTCATGATTATTTTTCTCTCTCATGTATTTATTTATATGTTCAGGAATCTGCAAGAGAAGCGGTGGAGGTAGCAAAGGAGCATTTTCCTGGTGTGGAATGCAAGTGGGGTGATAAGGGTCTTGATGAGATCATTCAAGATGAGTCAATTCTTGGTGTTGCTGTGGTTCTTGCTGCCCAATATCAGGTGTGTCATCAATTTTGTTTCTTTATTCAAATGTTGATTATTTTATGGTAATAAAGCTTAGAGTCTTTCTTGATTTGGCTGCCACTAAATGATCTTAGATTTTTCTTAACAATTTTAACAAGAAACTGTAAAATCATAGCTACCATAGTGCTCTTGTCTGTTGTGTTTCCATGCGTTGGTTGCTGAATTTTCTAATTCTGAATCAATAATTTGACTCTTAATGATCATATTCATTGCTGGTTATAAAGATTTTCAAGGAGCCTATCTGTTAGTCATTTTGTCAATATAGGCATAGTGCAAAGCTAAAGTGTAATTCAGTGATTGGGCGGGCAACATGGCAAATGATAGATGTATGTACTGGAGTCTGTCGTTGAGCTTTAACCATGTTTAGAGAAACTTTCTCAGCAGACTTTCTTGTAATTTCAGTTTGGATGTCATCTTTTATGTTCTATCTCTTTTAAGGAATTTGCTTTGCTTTGACATGTTATGTTTTCAGTAAATTTTTCACCTATATAAACTAATTCGTGCAGGTTGATATGTCACTAAAGCTACTAAAGGCAGGGAAGCATGTCCTCCAAGGTAATATAAGCTTTAAATAGTTGCAAAATGAAGGCAGTTTTCAGTTCAGATTGATGTGGGTTGTTTCCTAAGACACCCCCAAATTTTAACCAAAAACAATTATAAAATGTTGAATAATAAATAAAGATGGATAATTTTCTGGTGGATTTTTTGTTGATGTTGTTGTATGAATATTTCTCATTTGTGCAATATTCTTAATCTTCTTTTATATTTGGCATGTCCTCTGCAATTCTTGAATAACTTGGATGACTGAAGAGAAACCAGCAGCATCTTGTAAGTAACATACGATGTTTTCTGGTTGTTTGTAGCCTCTCCGTGATATCTAGGAATAGAAATCACTCCACTAGATTAAATTTATGTGGGATTTTTGCAGGTTTAAAAATTCATGCACATATAGATTCTCTTGCATAGAAACTCTTTTCATGCTATTGAATTTAATTTACATATTACAAATTGATAGTGGCAATAGGAATAGTGCTTCATTTTTTTAGGCCAGTAGTGAAACAGTATGAAGAATAGATAAAATGTAACTGTAAGTTCTGCAATCAAGGAGTTGGAGATAAAAGATATGAAGACATTTATTATCGAGATTCATGTGTGAGATCATTGTCTGATCATACCAATAATTGATCTAGATTATTGTGTCGTTTTCTATAAGAATATATACAGGGGTTATCCTTGCTTCAAACCACGAATGCCAATCATGTCTTGAGAGCAGAAAGTTCACACAAATAGATTTGTCCAAACAGGGTCATTATTTGATTATATCCAGTTTGGCAGGATCATAACCAGATAGTGGCAATGTTTTGCACATGAAAATATGCTTCTATTATTAATTTGACTCTCTTATCCTTCCGAGCTATACATATCTAGTATCTAATCTGCCCACCATTGATTGACATGGAAGATTCCTAGCACTTTTGTTTGCAACAAACTTAACTCCAGTCAAACAAAGTCCCATATTCGCCCATCTCACTAGGATAGCTTGTATCTAGTAGTAAGCTTTTCCACTTTTGAAAGAAATCTCCAGCCCAAAACATATTCATTAGCAGTCCCTGTTCAAGATTAATACTTTTATGCATACATTATGCTCATAAAGTTTGAGTTTGTGTGCATTCAAATAATGGTTGGATAATGCAGCTATTAGTGAAATAGAAACCAGCCTGTCAAGCTACAAATCTATCTGTGCAAATTCACCTGGTTATCCAATTTGGGCTGTAGCAGAGAACTATAGGTTTGAACCTGCACTTTTAGAGGTAAGTGTTTCAAATATCGGATTTGAGTTGATGTTCAAGATAGTAAGATACTCTAAGTTCTAATATATTTGCTTTTGCTTCCACAGAGCAAGAAATTATTGGCTGATATTGGGAAAATGATGAGCGTCCAACTTATAATTGAAGCATCAATGAATAGCGCAAACCCTTACTTCTCGAGCTCTTGGCGGCGCAATTACACGGTATGTGCTTATAATATAACAGAGTTATTACTCAAGAGTATTTTACTGATTCTTAGAAACATTTGTTAATCTGCATATGTTTTCAACTTCTATGACCCAAGCTCCTTATCTATGTTAAAATCAAGAAAATATACCCTGAAATATGATAGTAGTTTCATCTTTCTAGATATGAGATGCTCCTTTACAATGCCAATTAATTAGCAGAACTTTGCTCTTCTAGCTTGACTGTGCAAATTGCAGCAGTCTATTACAGTTCCTTAAAGTAAATATCTTAATGGAACCTAATTCAATTTGTTCCTTGCATGCTTGTTAGGAAACTACTTGATTTACCATGCTTAAGCCGTTTACTTTTTCTATTATTGACTGGTGCATCTTCTGTTTTGGCAGGGGGGTTTCATTCTAGATATGGGAGTGCACTTCATTGCAGGACTGAGAATGGTAATCTCTCATCTTAAATATACCTTATTGATATATAGTGACATTGATTCCTGCAGATACCATCTGCTACCCTTATTAAAAGATGATGTTCTGCGACTACAATATCACAGACTTCATAAGTGTATATTTTTTAGACAATATCACAGACTTCATATGGTCTTCTGAGTTTTGCACTAGCAATGTATCACACTACAGTTTTATTGTTAATGGCACTTCTCCTTTCACTTCTTTATCTATAACTTCCCATTCCTCCATTTTAACACTTTTGCATTTATTTTTGTCCTAGAGTTAAGTCATTCACACAATTATAGTTTTCCAAAATCGTGTTCCTATGTCAAGAAGGAATTTTTTAATCCTTTGCATGCTTTTTATTCTCGACACACCACAAATGTTATATCAGTAGTGTTTCTCTGTGTAAATAGAACTTGTACAATTGAGGCCACTTAAGCTTTTTTAGTGGGTATTAGGCTCGCATGTTAATCATTATTTATTGCTCTCTGAGATCCAGCTTTGACTTCTAAGTCATGCATTTCTATTCAATTGAACAGCTTGTTGGATGTGAGGTGACATCAGTGTCAGCTATGACCTCTCATGTGGATACAACTTTGCCTCCACCTGATAACATCTCCTCAGTTTTGTAAGTTTCTTATGCATGAAGTGTATTTTCAACTAGATCATTTCCTGATACTGCTGGAAGCCTGAAAGTCACTGCATGAACTTTTTTCCTATTTTAGTCACCTGGAGAATGGATGTTCTGGAGTTTTTGCAATGGTTGTATCCTCCAAATCACCCAAGGCAAGTGCAGAATTGATGATTTTACTTCAAACTTCTTGACAAGTAAATTATTCCTTCTCATTTCTTTTAATTCCTTTTAGATATTATGGAGAATTGTTGGCATAAACGGAACAGTGGAAATTGGGCGTGGAAAAGAAGGTGGACAGCATGGTTACACGGTATGCCAAAATCCAATGTGTTGTGGTCAATTAGATCTTCATCAGCTGCCAAAATCTTGGGCTCTTAGATTGTCTGAGATATCTAATTAAATTTTAAATCTCAAAATAATTGATTTCTTACCTTTAACTTGTATCACTTTTTTTTGAGAAGTAACCTTCATTTGATATCTTACAATGCTGTGGCAGATTTCTTTTTATGGTGCTGGTGGACACTGTAAAAGCAACTTCTACCCATTTAGCGGAGTGACTGATGAACTGAAGGCATTTTTACATGACATTTCACAGGCCAACCTTCAGGTAAAAGCAACTTCTTCCCTTTTTACGTTCATTTTTTATGTATCCCCCCTCCCATGTTCTTCTCTGCCTCTTTGAACGATGGCATGTCTGTACAGTTCAGACTACTGAACAATGTAGTCATGTCTTTAGATTTTTTTTAAAAACACAAATACATTTTGGTTTCTTAATTTATAATTATTTTAATTGCATTTTTAATTGGCTGTGAACTTTTAAATATATATAATTTTATCCTCGTTAAAAATTTAATAACAGCTTAACTTCACACACCCCTTTTATTTCGGTTTTTGGTTTTAGATTTATGCAATTTAACCCTCAATCGACCATTAAACTCTCAATTTTCTTTGATTTTGCTCATATTTTCAACTAATTGACTTGGAAAATAATTCAATTTGGTCTCTGAAATTCTAATCTTCTCAATTGAACCCAAATTAAACTCTCGAACTTGATTTTTCACCAATTAAACCTTTGATAAAAATAATTTGACTAATTTAAAATATAATTAAGTCTTTGTACTTAATTAAATCCTTCAATTAAACCCTAAATCAATTTTTAAACATAATTATACATAAACCATAAGCATGATAGTTTCACATTTAGCTTTTTATTATTGGTCTTAATGTGCTTTGAGTGGAGATTACCATCAGCTCAGTTGTTTTGTTCGACATTAACAGAATCCGACTCATTTGATTGACAACAAACATTCTGTTAATCGGAAATTCAGAACTTATTGTTCATTTATTAACCCTTGTTGCCTTCTTCTTTCATCAACAACAGCTTGAACTCTTGGGTAACTGTTGTTAGATTATTAAAGCTTCCATTTCTTTAACTAAACAGGAATTAGAATTTAATGATTCTGCTAGAATGCTTTTTTTATTCTACTTTGCGTGCAATTAAGTACCTTTTTCTCTTTAACAGAAGGGAAGTAGCTACAAAGTTGAGCCTCGACTCTCTTATATTGAAGGAGCCAGAGATGTTGCAGTTTTAGACGCAATGCTTGAATCCGGAAACAAGAATGGAGCCCTAGTTCAGGTGAAAAAGTTTTAAGGTCCAACTTCATCATGTTTCACGCAGCTAAAAACACTTGCGAGACCTAGCAAACAGAAGGTTAGGGAAAGAAGATATTGGTGAAATGCTATGGAGAAATTTACAATTTTCATATTGAATAGCTCTTACAGATAATTAGTGTGTATGATAGAGAGGGGAAGATTGCACAAGTACTGTTTAAACTGATGTACTGAATCAAAATAATGCTGCTGACTTATTTATATATGTATTTGGGAGTTTCAACGGGCCGTTTGTTTTAGCTTTTTCAACCATGGTTTTCAAAAAAGTTGCAATTTTTTTTTCATTTTAAATGAATATGGTTTAGTGTTTTTAGATCATTTTGATATAATGATGTCAAAAATGATTTTTAAAAAATAAAAAAATGTCATTTTAATGTATTTCGGCACGAAACACTTTTTGAAAAGCTATGAAAAGCTACAACAACAGCTCTCCCAAACACCCTCTCCCTCAGATGAGGCTACAAGCGGGTTCTCTCTTTACTTTATCAACTAGGGTTCAAATCTAAAATGAGGCCTCGAGAAAGAAATTTACTGTGAAATGCACCAGTATGAGCATGGATGGCTTGTCTAAAATCTGATTGAGAAGAGACTTGTCTCAGTATGCGAAAATTAATCCGGACATGCTAAGACTTGTCTATATTTAGTGGCACTTCTCCTTTCACTTCTTTATCTATAACTTCCCATTCCTCCATTTTAACACTTTTGCATTTATTTTTGTCCTAGAGTTAAGTCATTCACACAATTATAGTTTTCCAAAATCGTGTTCCTATGTCAAGAAGGAATTTTTTAATCCTTTGCATGCTTTTTATTCTCGACACACCACAAATGTTATATCAGTAGTGTTTCTCTGTGTAAATAGAACTTGTACAATTGAGGCCACTTAAGCTTTTTTAGTGGGTATTAGGCTCGCATGTTAATCATTATTTATTGCTCTCTGAGATCCAGCTTTGACTTCTAAGTCATGCATTTCTATTCAATTGAACAGCTTGTTGGATGTGAGGTGACATCAGTGTCAGCTATGACCTCTCATGTGGATACAACTTTGCCTCCACCTGATAACATCTCCTCAGTTTTGTAAGTTTCTTATGCATGAAGTGTATTTTCAACTAGATCATTTCCTGATACTGCTGGAAGCCTGAAAGTCACTGCATGAACTTTTTTCCTATTTTAGTCACCTGGAGAATGGATGTTCTGGAGTTTTTGCAATGGTTGTATCCTCCAAATCACCCAAGGCAAGTGCAGAATTGATGATTTTACTTCAAACTTCTTGACAAGTAAATTATTCCTTCTCATTTCTTTTAATTCCTTTTAGATATTATGGAGAATTGTTGGCATAAACGGAACAGTGGAAATTGGGCGTGGAAAAGAAGGTGGACAGCATGGTTACACGGTATGCCAAAATCCAATGTGTTGTGGTCAATTAGATCTTCATCAGCTGCCAAAATCTTGGGCTCTTAGATTGTCTGAGATATCTAATTAAATTTTAAATCTCAAAATAATTGATTTCTTACCTTTAACTTGTATCACTTTTTTTTGAGAAGTAACCTTCATTTGAAATCTTACAATGCTGTGGCAGATTTCTTTTTATGGTGCTGGTGGACACTGTAAAAGCAACTTCTACCCATTTAGTGGAGTGACTGATGAACTGAAGGCATTTTTACATGACATTTCACAGGCCAACCTTCAGGTAATATAAGATGACAAGCTCCTGTGTGCGTTGTCATGGTTCGCTTCCAACATAAACCATGAGCATGATAGTTTCACATTTAGCTTTTTATTATTGGTCTTAATGTGCTTTGAGTGGAGAAACCATCAGCTCAGTTGTTTTGTTCGACATTAACAGAATCTGACTCATTTGATTGACAACAAACATTCTGTTAATTGGAAATTCAGAACTTATTGTTCATTTATTAACCCGTGTTGCCTTCTTCTTTCATCAACAACAGCTTGAACTCTTGGGTAACTGTTGTTAGATTACTAAAGCTTCCATTTCTTTAACTAAACAGGAATTAGAATTTAATGATTCTGCTAGAATGCTTTTTTGATTCTACTTTGCGTGCAATTAAGTACCTTTTTCTCTTTCACAGAAGGGAAGTAGCTACAAAGTTGAGCCTCGACTCTCTTATATTGAAGGAGCCAGAGATGTTGCAGTTTTAGACGCAATGCTTGAATCCGGAAACAAGAATGGAGTACTAGTTCAGGTGAAAAAGTTTTAAGGTCCAACTTCATCATGTTTCACGCAGCTAAAAACACTTGCGAGACCTAGCAAACAGAAGGTTAGGGAAAGAAGATATTGGTGAAATGCTATGGAGAAATTTACAATTTTCATATTGAATAGCTCTTACAGATAATTAGTGTGTATGATAGAGAGGGGAAGATTGCACAAGTACTGTTTAAACTGATGTACTGAATCAAAATAATGCTGCTGACTTATTTATATATGTATTTGGGAGTTTCAACGGGCCGTTTGTTTTAGCTTTTTCAACCATGGTTTTCAAAAAAGTTGCAATTTTTTTTTCATTTTAAATGAATATGGTTTAGTGTTTTTAGATCATTTTGATATAATGATGTCAAAAATGATTTTTAAAAAATAAAAAAATGTCATTTTAATGTATTTCGGCACGAAACACTTTTTGAAAAGCTATGAAAAGCTACAACAACAGCTCTCCCAAACACCCTCTCCCTCAGATGAGGCTACAAGCGGGTTCTCTCTTTACTTTATCAACTAGGGTTCAAATCTAAAATGAGGCCTCGAGAAAGAAATTTACTGTGAAATGCACCAGTATGAGCATGGATGGCTTGTCTAAAATCTGATTGAGAAGAGACTTGTCTCAGTATGCGAAAATTAATCCGGACATGCTAAGACTTGTCTATATTTAGTGGCGTAGTTTCCTTACTGATGCCTTCTTTCATGTTGATACATGACGACAAACTGGCAATAGAAGTGTTCATTATCGCAATTCTACAAAGTGCAGGCAACTTAGCCGGGGAGGGTTGATATTCTTTATGTCTGGTATATATTCTGTCACTAAGCAAGCCATGTATTTATTAATGGCAACGAAAGTAGGGTTACACTATGGATGGAAGTGTAGTATTCATAGCTGGGAAAAGACAAGATGCTTTTGAATTCAGTCTTTGCCCAGTTGTTGTAGCCACCTCAACAACTAAGAAGAGATCGTCATCGTCTTCAACCTTTTCATTTTTGTTAACCTGGAAGCAGTCACGAGCATCGTATTTGACTTCTTTGGTACGATATGTTTCTGCTTTATGTGGAATCTCATTGGACAGACAATCTGCATTTTGTGGTCAAAACTTCATGTCCCAGAGCTCAGTAGGAAAGGTACGCCGCACAGGAGTAGCACAAGATTTTCATTTTTGTTTTTTTATCCAAATTTGTCATTTTCAAGTGTCAAAATCAGCATTCAAGATTAGGTTGCAGACCCTAATCGCCTCAACTGCATGGCTTCTTCTTCTTTTTTTTTCATTTTAAAACAGTTTGTTCAACTAAACCTGGGAATACATTATTTTCCACAAAACTCTCAAGACTTGGTCTGTCCAATCAAATCGTTTTGTGAAACTGTAATCTTCATCATCAAAGCTCCTCCTTTTCCAGTATAGGTGAGTAGCAAAACCTAACATGACGGCAGCAACTAGTGGCCATACCTTTTCAAAACCAACTTCACCTAACTCCATTCCTTCTCATGATTTTCTCAACCGTGAGTGAAAAAGATTGGACACGCCATTACCATATTCTTATCAAAATCATGCACAAAACATTTATGACATTGGGTCCAGTAGGGTTACAAGTTGCTGTCGAGAATTCAATTTTGGCCCCATGCAGCTTGTCAATCATAGAAATGGTAATTTTGGGTATGGACAATCCACTTCATGACAAAACAAAATCATACTTCCAGCTCTTGCATGATTGTCCAACATACTGTGGTTTTTTTTAAGATGTTTTTTAAAAGTATTTTTGAAGAAAAAAATTATTTTATATTTTATATTAAAAAAATTAGTGGTTTTGGATATTTTCATGTATTGATATTAAAAATATTTTAAAAAAATATTATTTTAATATATTTATGAAACAAAATCAATAATATTAACAGATAGACAGTATATTATTTTTATATATAAATGTAGAATCACAAAGGCATGCAGGGGCTAAGGTAGAATATTCCAGGTATCCATTGCGCGCGTGTTTTTGGCTGAGAAGAAACGACACTGCAAACATCCGGTAAATGTCGGCAATCCTGCAACTGACTACATTGAAACTTCCAGGTGTCCAAATAGTATAAGATAACCTTAATTTGAGATGACTAAAATACCCTATAATGTTCTCCTTTCCTAGATGTTTGTGGGTTCAAGTTAAGGAATATGGTAAGACGTGTTGCATGTAATTATATCTCATATATCATTTTTATTGTTAATAGATTTGTGGATTGAGGTGGACCACACAATGATTATGACCTTACCTTTTTGTTTGATATTAAAATATTATTTGTTTTATTTTTTTAATAAGAAAAATGCTAGGAAGTATGATGTAGTTAGAGTTTGATAGTTTTTTTTATGTATAAATCATTTGATGCTAAAAAAACTATAAGAAAGAAAATTTATATGTTTTTTTAGAAGATGTTTAACACTGTGTTTTAAAAAATATTTTTGAAAAAAATTAAATTTTTTATTTTATTTTTTACTTTAAATTAAAAAAAATGGTGTTTTTAAATTACTTTAATGGGTTGATATAAAAAACATATAATATGTGTATATTTGATATAATATTTTTTAAAAGTATTTTTTACTTAAAAATATATTAAAATATTATTTTTAGTTTTGTTTTTATATAAAATCATAAAAAATATTAAGAAAATATCAATTCAAACAGTAACATTTATTACCTAAACCAATACTAAGAAGAATAAAATTGAAATGACACGAGGCTAATAGATTTCAAATCATGATATTGTTTAGGGTCACATCAACTAAGCAATGACTAACAAAAAGCAAAATGTGCTTCTCATGTTCTTGACTTGCAGGAAAAATAATTAATTTCACCAAATCACACGTCCACGACTGCATGTGGTTTGCCACAAAATGGGCACAACTTGCACCGATGCCGGCCTAACAAAGATGGATTTAAATTGTGTTTTGAGATTGTGATAGTTTTTATTATTTTAAGTAGTGTTATATAAATAGTTTTTTTTAAATATATGTTTTTTATTTGAATATGCATTAAAATAATATATATTGAATTTACTTTGATATTAATATATTAAAATAATTTAAAAACACTGAAAAAATTAATTTAAAAAAGTTTTCTAGAATAAAAGCTACTTGTAAAGTAAGATTTGGATTTGCTACTGAATAAAAATTCCATCATATATGACATGATGCATGCGCCAAAGCTATCATTCTCGTAGCAAGAATCCATTACTCTTCAAAGCATAAAAAATTTGGTTTAATTTTTATTGTTTATGTAAGTGTATTTGATAGCTAAATATATGTTTGGTATCATGATACAATTTGTTTTTTCAATTTTTTTTTTATTAAAAATATATCAAAATAATTTTTATATTATAACATTAAAATCATCAAAACACTAAAAAAATATCAATTTAATACTTTTTCAAATAAAATGTACTTTTAAAACAATATTCATTTTGTTGATATAAATCTTGATAAAAAAAAAATAGTTTTTATCTAGTGACTTGAGATGCAAGTTTAGTCAGGTTGATCTAAGTTTTTTTTTAATATTTTTTCTATTTTTATCATTTAATATTGTTATTAATTGAAAATTATATTTCATTATTTGTTTTGGTTTATTTTTATTAGATTATCCTGACATCATGATTCGATGATAATGCTTAAAAGGGTAACATGAACTAACTTGACTTATTTTTTGTTATTTTTTAAAATATTTTTTTTGAAAATTTCATGTTCATTATTGGATTTGACATGACTAATTGAATATTGAATTTTAAAATTTATTTTTATTTTCTCTCTATAGGGTTATTTTAGTCTCGTAACTAGAGTCATAAATTATACAAGTTAAAACAAGTCATTTTTTTTTTTTTACTTTGATGATTTTTGTTTTTTTTAATTTTATCCTTCAACATCAAACCAATTAGGAATTATATTTTGTAATTTATTTTAATTTGCATTTTATAGGTTCATCTTGATATTATGACTCGGGTTACGAGTTTGACAGATTAACTCGGTTTTGTTGTTTTAGTTTTTTTTTAATTTTATCCTTTAATATCTAGTTACTTGAAAATTATACTTCATAATTTATTTTGATTTATTTTTCTATAAAATTATCATAATCTCATAAATTGTATCATGAATTTGATATATTAACTAAGTACACAAGTCCTCGTAACAATAAATTATGTAATAAATATAAATCTTTTTCTTGAGCAATAAAATATGAATGAAGAAAGTATAGAAACTACGGTAAAAAGGTTTAGAGAAAGTTGGTAGTGAGTAGGTTCAATCGTTTCTTTATATTTTTCCCAGTAGATTCAGTTTGATAGATATCACCCCACATGCTCATCATTTCTACATTAGTCCACTCCCTCTTCAACCCCTCGTAGCTCCATTATTGTTCTTTTAAGAAGGGTTCTTGGCTTAGTGGCTGACCACCAAGGTACTGCTTTTTTCTACTTTCTTGATAATGCAATGTGGATACTCAAAAGGTGGTGTAATTTGAAGTGGTTGGAGTAGTTGTTGAAACTTTAAGATGTTTTTGCTCACCCATTTAAGTAATGGAAATCGCGGGAGCAAATTATGCTTACATGTGTTTCTTGTAGCTATGGGAAAAGTTGGTGTTTTGTACTGCTTGTTTGCTTAAGGTTGCTCGATGTATTTGATTACTTAGGCTGCCCAACTATTGAAGTAGATCTGTTGTGTGAAGGTTACAGACTCCAATTTCTTTATTACCAAGTCTAACAAGGCCACGTTGAGTAATTTGTGATTTATACTGTTTGATTGTTATAAATATATGAAGGGAGCTTTCGTTTTGGGCCTTTTGAAGCTTGAAGTATGCATCAATGGGTCTTAATCGAGTAAAATGTTTACTTCGAGGCTGAATGAAAGAGTATTTTAATTGTCATTTCCCATATTATGGCATCCCATGTGGTATTACAATGCCATTTTCTTTCATTTTCTCAGCAGTTGAAGTTGTTCTATGACTGTAAATGTTAACCCGGTGGTTTTCTTGCTTTGCTTTAGCAGATATTCGTGTTTCTGGTCTAGAGCTTCCAATTGAACTGCCTAGTGTTGCTCTGTAACTCTGTCATGGATGAAGAATTACAAGGTTCTTTAGTCTTTTGTTTCCCTGCCTTCATCTTTACCCGTTTGGAGAAAGAATTCAATAGAGTCCATTACTGAGAGAAGTGGTGATCTCGTAATTGTGGTCAAAATAGCCCTTAGATTTCTTGTATTCCACCATCAAGTTTAGTGAATCAAATTTGTCCAAATAGCCTTGAAATAACAAGAACAAAGTTGGTTTCTTACCATTTGAAGCCTTTCCATTTCCTGAAATTTCACTCACTTCTGTTGAATCTTTATCCTGTTTCAATATCCTTTGTTTGAAATCCGCCTTCTCTTCTTGTGTGATTGTTGAGTGCTCCTTGCATAACTCTGGTTTTGTCAGTGTAAACTAAGAAAAATGCAGAAGCCACCACAATCAGTCGACTTTGCTCTAAAGGAGACCTCACCAAACATTGGTGCGGGATCTGTCACAGGAGATAAGCTTTCCTGCACCTATGACCTTGTTGAGCAAATGCAATATCTCTATGCTCGTGTGGTGAAAGCTAAAGACTTGCCTCCCAAAGATATAACTGGTAGCTGTGATCCCTATGTTGAAGTAAAGCTTGGAAATTACAAGGGTGTTACAAAACATTTTGAGAAGAAAAGCAACCCAGAATGGAATCAGGTTTTTGCTTTCTCAAAAGATAGAATTCAAGCTTCAGTTTTGGAAGTGTTTGTGAAGGATAAGGATGTTGTTTTAGATGATTTGATTGGTAGGATTATGTTTGATCTCAATGAAGTGCCCAAACGTGTTCCTCCGGATAGTCCTTTGGCACCACAGTGGTATAGACTGGAAGATAGGAAGGGAGATAAGATTAAGTCTGGGGAGCTGATGCTGGCTGTTTGGATGGGAACTCAAGCAGATGAGGCATTCCCTGATGCGTGGCATTCAGATGCAGCCAGCGTTGGTCCTGACGGTGTTAACAAAATCCGATCCAAGGTATATATTTCACCCAAGCTTTGGTATGTTAGGGTCAATGTGATTGAAGCTCAGGACTTGGTTCCTAGTGACAAAAGTCGGTTCCCAGAAGTATTTGTGAAGGCCACCCTTGGAAATCAAGCATTGAGAACTAGGACATCTCAAATTAAGACTATCAATCCAATGTGGAATGAGGACTTGATATTTGTAGTTGCTGAACCTTTCGAGGAGCCTTTGATTTTGACTGCCGAAGATAGATTGGGACCAAATAAAGATGAAGTTCTGGGGAAGTGCGTGATCCCGTTACAACCTGTGCAGAGGAGGCTAGACCACAAGCCAGTTAACACTAGGTGGTTTAATCTCGAGAAGCATGTGGTTGCAGATGGGGAACAAAAGAAAGAAACCAAGTTTGCCAGCAGGATTCATTTGAGGATCTGTTTAGATGGAGGGTATCATGTTTTGGATGAATCAACTCACTACAGCAGTGACGTTAGGCCAACAGCAAAGCAGTTATGGAGGCCTAGCATTGGGATTTTGGAACTTGGGGTTCTAAGTGCTGTGGGGCTGATGCCAATGAAGACAAAGGATGGCCGAGGTACGACAGATGCCTATTGTGTAGCTAAATATGGGCAGAAATGGGTCCGGACAAGGACTATTGTCGACAGCTTCACTCCAAGATGGAATGAGCAGTACACATGGGAGGTTTTCGACCCGTGTACTGTCATTACAATTGGGGTTTTTGATAACGGTCACATACATGGTGGTGGAGGGGGGAAGGACTCCAGAATTGGGAAAGTAAGAATTCGTCTATCCACACTCGAAACTGATAGAGTTTATACACACTCCTATCCTCTTCTGGCCTTGCAGCCTTCTGGGGTGCGGAAAGCAGGTGAAGTCCAGCTAGCAGTGAGGTTCACATGCTCATCTCTAGTTAATATGTTGCACATGTATTCACATCCATTGTTGCCAAAAATGCACTACGTCCATCCATTGTCAGTAATGCAGCTTGATAGCTTGAGGCATCAAGCTATGCAGATCGTCTCCACGAGGCTGAGCAGGTCCGAGCCACCTTTGAGGAAAGAGGTTGTGGAATATATGCTAGATGTAGACTCACATATGTGGAGCATGAGGAGGAGCAAAGCCAACTTTTTCAGAATTATGGGTGTTCTAAGCAGCTTGATTGCTGTTGGGAAATGGTTTGATCAAATCTGCAA